>CM062294.1:564590883-564615019 GCA_031216915.1 Pictodentalium vernedei
TTATCAAACCGAGTCATTTGAGAGTACTATACTCACCTTTCTCATAACATCAATGAAATATCTTATGTGAGACAGTTAAAAACAATTCATCAGACACTGTGGGGTCATGAAAACTCATGGAATCTAATCGGGAAAAGCCATGATTCTCCAGAATCATAAAGTCTAGTTATTAGGCTTTTCCCTCTGGAAAAGACTATTGTATTTCTACGGATTATTATTATTTTTTTTTTTTTGGGTTTTTTTTTTTTCCACACATTTTGTCCGTACGATTCAGAAGCCATTTTCGAACCGATTTTCACGAAATTTTGCACACGCATAGAGGGGCAAAATACTCTAAAAATGTACCGAAGCGGAATTTTCGATTTAACCCTTATCTCGTCAGAATTGGCAAAAAACTGCCAAAATTGGGGTTTATCGGCACTTTCTCGAAACACGTCTTGTAGATTTTTTTTATACATTCGTCATTGCTAGACCTGTCTCTGACACACCCTTTGATACACACGACATATCAGGCGATGCATATGGTAACCCTCCACAGGCTGCCAAACATCAAAATTTTGATGACATAGGCTGGTTTCAGGTCCCCACTGCATCCAAACAATACACGAGAGATAAACATAACTTCCTTTATTGGGAGTGGAATTCACAGAGGATCATTTTTGTCAGTAATTAGGGTGTTCAGAAAACCAAGCGTTAACCCATTTTGAGCTGCTTAAACAGCAATACCCCCATAAACCTAAAAAAATTGTGTTTTCCGTGGATTTCTCTAAACGAGTCTTGTAGATTTTCAAGAAAAATTTGTCACTCCCAGGCCTTGGTGTGACAATAGAAGTTGCGGTGAGCATTTGTTAACCCTCCACGGGCTGCTAAAAGTCAAAATTGTGATAAAATGGGCTGTTTTTGGACGCCAACAGCACCCAATGGGTACACCACAAAGAAAAGTGCCTTCTTTTATCGAGCGTACAATCTATATGGAAACATTTTTGTAAGTAGTAAGGGTATTCAAAAGTCGAAGTCTTAACCCATTTTGGGGGGCTAAAGAGAGAGACCCCTTAAAATCTTAAAATTCCCATTTTCTGTGGATTTCTCTAATACATCCTGTATGTTCTCAATAAAAATTGACTACTCGCAGGTCTTTGTGTGACATTATAAGTTGCATGGACAAACTATTCCGGTGAGCGTTTATTAACCCTCTACAGACTGCCAAGCATCGTAATTTTGTTGAAATGGGCTGTTTTCAGACACGCACAGCACCCAACGTGTACCTGAGAAATACACATAATCTCATTTGTTGGAAGTGGAATTCACCGAGGACCATTTTTGTAAATAATAAGGGTATTCAAAAAACCAAGCGTTAACCCCTTTTGTGGTTGTTAATAGTGATACCCATCAAAGGCTTAAAAATTTATGTTTTCTTTACAAACATCTGGTAGCGTTTTGAAGAGAAAATGGCCATTGATTGGTCATGGTGTCACATTACCAGCTGATTGGATAAATTATTCCGGTAAGCATTTGTTAACCCTCCATGGACTGCTAAATGTCAAAATTTTGAAAAAAATAGTCTGTTTTTGAACAACAACAACATCAAAAGAAAATGCAACAGAGAAACGTAACTCCTTTTACCGGACGCAAAATTGACAGGGAAACATTTTTGTAAGTAGTAAATGTATTCAAAAATCGAGGTCTTAACCCATTTTTGGTGGTTAAGGAGATATACCCCTTAAAAGCTTAAAATTCCAGTTTTCTGTGGATTGCTCCAAAAAAAAATATTCAAGAACAATTGACCATTCGCAGGTCTTCGAGTGACATCACAAGCATGAGCAAAATGTTTCGGTAAACATTTGTTAACCCTCCAGAGGCTGCCAAGCAAAGACATTTGGAGAAAATGGGCTGTTCTTGGGCAACCATACCACCAAATGTGTACCTACGAGTTAAACATAACCCCCTTCATTGGAAGTGGAATTCACCGTCGATCATTTTTGTAAGTAATGAAGCTATTTACAAAACCAAGCATTAACCCTTTAGAGCTGGCTACAGAGAGATACCCCTCTAAAGGTTAAAAATTTGTGTTATCTGAGGATTTCTTTAAAAACATCCCGTAGATTTTCAAGAAAAAATGGCCATTCTCAGATCTTAGTGTGACATTACAAGTTGCATGTACAAAATATTCCTGTAAGCATTTGTTAACCCTATGCAGGTTATCAAGCATCAAAATGTTGATAACATGGGCTGTGTTTGCGTACCCACAGCACCCGAAGCTGGGAGCAGAGATCAAAATAAGTGAAAGTAGAATTCACTCAGAATTATTTTTGGAAGTAATAAGAGTATTAAAAAAACAACACTTAACCCATTTTGGGCTGGATAAACAATGATACACATCAAAAGCTTAAAATTCCTGTTCTCCCTGGATTTCTCAGAAAACATCTTGTAGATTTTAAAGAAAGAATGGCCATTCACAGTTCTTGGTGTGACATTACAAGTTGCATGAATAAATATTCCTGTTAGCACTTGTTAGCCCTCTACAAAATGCCAGACATCAATATTTTGGATACATTTGAGGTAAAATGGACCATTTTTAAATTGACACAGCACTCAGTGGGTATGTGTCAAACAAACATAACTCCTTTTGTCGGTCATTGAATTATTGGACGACGATATTGACATTAACCCACTCCACTGTTAATGATGGTTTTTACCTAAACAATTTTTTATCAAACTGTGTCATTTGAGACTACTATCTTCACCTTTCTCATAACATCAATGAAGGAACTTCAGTGAAGCAGTTAAAAACAATTCATCAGACACTGTGGGGTCATGAAAAATCATGGAATCTCATCGGGAAAAGCCATGATTCTCCAGAATCATAAAGTCTAGTTATTATTTTTTTTTTCAGGTTTTTTTTTCCACACAATTTGTCCGCACGATTCAGAAGCCATTTTCGAACCGATTTTCATAGACGGTCACAAAATCTAAAAATGTACAGAAGCGGAATTTTCGATTTAACCCTTATTTCGTCATATTTTGGCAATACACTGCTAAAATTGGGGTTTAAAGGCACTTTCTCGAAAACACGTCTTGTAGATTTTTTTTAAACATTCATCATTATTAGACCTCTATGTGACACGGCCATTCATATACAAGAGATATTATGTGATGCATATGGTAACCCTCCACAGGCTGCCAAACATCGAAATGTTGATGAAATGGGCTGTTTTCGGGCTCTTAAAGCACCCAGACGATACATGGGAGATAAACATAACTTCAGTTATTGGAAGTGGGATTCACCGTGGATCATTTTCGTAAGTAATAAGGATATTAAAAAAAACCAAGCGTTAACCCGTTTTGGGCTGGTTAAACTGCATTACCCATCAAAAGCTAAAAAATTCATGTTTTCTGTGGATTTCTCTACATGTGTCCTGAAGATTTTCAAGAAAAATTGGCCACTCCCATGTCCTGGAGTGACAATACAAGTTGCATAGACAAAATACTCCGGTGAGCATTTGTTAACCCTCCACGGATGCTAAAGGTCAAAATTGTGATCAAATGGGCTGTATTTGTACAGCAACAGCACACAATGTGTACGCCACAAAGAAAAGTAGCCCCCTTTATCGAGCGCAAAATTTATACGAAAACATTTTTTAAGTAGTAAGGGTATTCAAAAGTCGAAGTCTTAACCCATTTTTGAAAGGATAAAAAGAGATACCCCTAAAAGCTTAAAATTCCCATTTTCTGTAGATTTCCCTAAAAACATCTTGTAGATTTTCAAGATAAATTGACTATTCTCAGGTCTTTGCGTGACATTACAAGTTGCACGGACAAAATATTCCGATGAGCGTTTATTAACCCTCTACAGGCTGCCAAGCATCATAATTTTGTTGAAATGGGTTGTTTTCGGTCACGCACATCACGCAAGGTATACCCGAGAGATTCACATAATCTTCTTTGTTGGAAGTGGAATTCACTGAGGACCACTTTTGTAAGTAATAAGGGTATTCAAAAACCCAAGCATTAACACCTTATGGGGTGGTTAATAGCGATACTCATCAAAAGCTTAAAAAATCATGTTTTCCCTGGATTTCTTTACAAACATCTTGTAAGTTTGCAACAGAAAATGGGCATTGCTAGGTCTTGGTGTCACATTACCAGCTGCATGGATACTCTATTCTGGTAAGCATTTGTTATTCCTCCATGAGCTGCTAAATGTCAACATTTTGAAAAAAATAGTCTGTTTTTGGACACCAACAACAACAAATCGGAATGCCACAGAGAAACATAACTTCTTCTTCCGGACGCAAAACTGATAGGGAAACAATTTAGTAAGTAGTAGGGGTATTCAAAAATCGAGGTCTTAACCCATTTTCGTCTGGTTAAGGAGATGTACCCCTCAAAAGGTTAAAATTCCCATTTTCTGTGGATTTCTCGAGAAAATTTGTTAACCCCCCAGAGATGCAAAGCATAGACATTTTGAGAAAATGGGCTGTTCTTGGTCACCCATTGCACCCAATGTGTACCTGCGAGATAAACATAACTTCCTACGTTGGAAGTGTAATTCACCGAGGATCATTTTTGTAAGTAATGAAGGTGTTCATAAAACCAAGCATTCACCCATTTAGAGCTGGTTACAGAGTAATACCCCTCAAAATGTTAAAAATTCATGTTATCCGAGGATTTCTCTAAAAACTTCACGTAGATTTTCAAGAAACATTGGCCATTCTCAGATCTTAGTGTGACATTACAAATTGCATGTACAAAATATTCCAGTAAGCATTTGTTAACCCTATGCAGGTTCTCTCTGGGTTGTGTTTGCATACCCGCAGCACCCAAAGTTAAGAGGAGAAATCAACGTAAGTGGAAGTAGAATTCACTAAGAATTATTTTTGTAAGTAATAAGCGTTCAAAAAACAAACCTTAACCCGTTTTGGGTTGGATAAACAATGATATCCATCAAAACTTAACATTCATGTTCTCCCTGGATTTCTCTGAAAACATCTCGTTTATAGATTTTAAGGAAAAATGGCCATTCGCACTTTTTAGTTTGAAATTACAAGTTGCATGAATAAATATTTCCTGTTAGCACTTGTTAACATTCTACAAGCTGCCAGTTATCAATATTTTGGATACATTTGAGATAAAATGGACCATTTTCAAATAGACACAGCACTCAGTGGGTATGTGTCAAACAAACATAGCTCCTTTTATCGTCATTGACATGTGGGACGACGATATTGTCATTAACCCACTTCATCGTTAATGATGGTTTTTACCTAAACAATTTGTTTATCAAACTGAGTCTTCTGAGATTACTATACTCATGTTTCTCATAACATCAATGAAGAAACTTCAGTGAGACAGTTAAAAATAATTCATCAGACACTGTGGGGTCATGAAAAATCATGGATTCTCATCGGGAAAAGCCATGATTCTCCAGAATCATAAAGTCTAGTTCCCTATGTATTACTTTTTATTTTGAAGATTTTTTACTAACATGCCTGTATTACTTTGTATTTAGAAACCTTTTACTGACATGTCAGTATTACTTTGAATTTGGAAGACCTTTTACTGATATGCCAGTATTACTTTGTATTTGGAAGATGTTTTACTAACTGGAGAGAATAACCTTGTATTTGAAAGACTTTTTACTGGCATGCCAGTATTATTTTGAATTTGGAGGACTTTTTACTGACATGCCAGTATTACTTTGTATTTGGAATATGTTTTACTGACATGCCATTACTACTTAGTATTTCGAAGAGTTTTTTTTCAGATATGTCTGTATTTCTTTGCATTTCGTAGACTTCTCATGACATGCCAGTGTTATTTTCTGTTCAGTAGATGTTTACAGACATGCCGGTATTACTCTGTATTTCGAAAGCTTTTACTGACATGCCAGAAATATTTTGTATTTGGAAGATTTTTGATGACCGTGACATGCCTATATCAGTTTGCATCCGGAGTCTTTTTGTTGACATGACATTATTACATTGTATTTGTAAGATATTTTCCTGACATACGTATATTACTTTGTATTTGGAAGACTTTTTACTGACTTGCCAGTATCATTTTGTATTTGAAATATGTTTTACTGACATTCCATTACTACTTGGTATTTCGAAGAGTTTTTTTCAGATATGGCAGCATTTCTTTGTATTTTGTAGAATTCTCATGACAGTGCTATTTTCTATTCGGAAGATGTTTACAGACATGTGGGTATTACTCTGTATTTCGAAAGCTTTTACTGACATGCCAGAATTATTTTATATTTGGTAAATTTTTTATGACCGTGACATGCCAATATTAGTTTGCATTCGGAGACTTTTTACTGACTTGTCAGTATTACTTTGTATTTGGGAGATGTATTACTGACATGACAGAATTACTTTGTATTTGGAAGACCTTTTACTGACTTAGCAGTATTCCTTTGTTCTTGGAAGACTTTTTACTGACATGACAGTATTCCTTTGTTCTTGGAAGACTTTTTACTGACATGACAGAATTACTTTGTATTTGGAAGACCTTTTACTGACTTAGCAGTATTCCTTTGTTCTTGGAAGACTTTTTACTGACATGACAGTATTCCTTTGTTCTTGGAAGACTTTTTACTGACATGACAGAATTACTTTGTATTTGGAAGACTTTTTACTGACTTAGCAGTATTACTTTGTTCTTGGAAGACTTTTTACTGACATGACAGAATTACTTTGTATTTGGAAGACCTTTTACTGACTTAGCAGTATTACTTTGTTCTTGGAAGACTTTTTACTGACATGACAGAATTACTTTGTATTTGGAAGACCTTTTACTGACTTAGCAGTATTACTTTGTTCTTGGAAGACTTTTTACTGACATGACAGTATTCCTTTGTTCTTGGAAGACTTTTTACTGACATGACAGAATTACTTTGTATTTGGAAGACTTTTTACTGACTTAGCAGTATTACTTTGTTCTTGGAAGACTTTTTACTGACATGACAGAATTACTTTGTATTTGGAAGACCTTTTACTGAGTTAGCAGTATTACTTTGTTCTTGGAAGACTTTTTACTGACATGACAGAATTACTTTGTATTTGGAAGACTTTTTACTGACATGACAGTATTACTTTGTTCTTGGAAGACTTTTTACTGACATGACTGAATTACTTTGTATTTGGAAGACTTTTTACTGACATGACAGAATTACTTTGCATTCGAAGACTTTTTACTGACTTGGCAGTATTACTTTGTTCTTGGAAGACTTTTTACTGACATGACAGTATTACTTTGTTCTTGGAAGACTTTTTACTGACATGACAGAATTTCTTTGTATTTGGAAGACCTTTTACTGACTTAGCAGTATTCCTTTGTTCTTGGAAGACTTTTTACTGACATGACAGAATTACTTTGTATTTGGAAGACCTTTTACTGACTTAGCAGTATTACTTTGTTCTTGGAAGACTTTTTACTGACATGACAGAATTACTTTGTATTTGGAAGACTTTTTACTGACATGACAGTATTACTTTCTTCTTGGAAGACTTTTTACTGACATGACAGAATTACTTTGTATTTGGAAGACTTTTTACTGACTTAGCAGTATTACTTTGTTCTTGGAAGACTTTTTACTGACATGACAGAATTACTTTGTATTTGGAAGACTTTTTACTGACATGACAGTATTACTTTCTTCTTGGAAGACTTTTTAATGACATGACAGAATTACTTTGTATTTGGAAGACGTTTTACTGACATGACTGAATTACTTTGCATTCGAAGACTTTTTACTGACTTGGCTGTATTACTTTGTATTTGGGAGATGGTTTTCTAACATGACAGTATTACTTTGTATTTGGAAGACCTTTTACTGACTTAGCAGTATTACTTTATTCTTGGAAGACTTTTTACTGACATGACAGAATTACTTTGTATTTGGAAGACCTTTTACTGACTTAGCAGTATTCCTTTGTTCTTGGAAGACTTTTTACTGACATGACAGAATTACTTTGTATTTGGAAGACCTTTTACTGACTTAGCAGTATTACTTTGTTCTTGGAAGACTTTTTACTGACATGACAGTATTACTTTGTTCTTGGAAGACTTTTTACTGACATGACAGAATTTCTTTGTATTTGGAAGACCTTTTACTGACTTAGCAGTATTATTTTGTTCTTGGAAGACGTTTTACCTACATGACAGTATTACTTTGTATTTGGAAGACTTTTTACTGACTTGACAGTATTACTGTATTTGGGAGATCCTTTCCGGATGTGTCGTTGACAATAATAATACTTTGGTCGTCCGAATATTCGTTGCGGTTCTCATTTGAGAAGGCCTTCATTAACCCTGTACTCTCAAAAAACCTCCCTAGCCCCAGCGCTCCTCTCCTTCCAGCACCCAACAACGATCTGTTTGATGACATCCCATGCCCATTCTTCCCAATCTCTCCGATAAATTTACTAATCTTCTCCTTTCTGTCACCCAAATATCATTCGTTTTCCCAACCCATTGCTCCATTAGACTCTTAGTGAATCTCATTCTGTTGTACTGATGTTTTGGACATTCCTTATAGAAAGTACTCCAGGGTTCTCCACTACTCCTAAATTACACATTTGACACTCGTTTTCACAGTCTTTCCCAATTTTCCACCACAACACCAGCGGCCACCAACTCAGTTTAAACAGTATCGACCGCTCAAAGGTGTCATTAAAGTAGTTTTTAAAACCTTACTTCACTTTATCACGCTTGCCACTCAAAGAACTTTTTGCTTTGACTCCTTGTCGCAAAGTTTGGTCACAATCCTCCCTGACTCTTTCTTTGATGGGTTTTCGACCCTGGGTTGTCCCCACTTCTAAGTCAAAGACATACACCGAATAGTTTTCTACGACCTCCCTCGCTTGGTCAATTAATTAATCTGTATTTGAAAAACCTTTAACCCTTTACCTAAAGCGGTCGATATTAAAATTTATTATTTTAATTACTAGTTTTTAAAAATTAAAAAACAAATTCAACAAAACTATATCCTGTGACCCCTCATTGGAACGAGCTCGATGAGCTCGTTCCAATGAGGGGTCACATGATACGGTTTTGTTTACATTTTTTGAAAAAAAAATTTCAACTGCTGAATATGCAAATTACGCGGGTGTATGCGGGCGATTCGTTAGGTAAAGGGTTAACTTTGTATTTGGGAAATCTTTTACGGGCATGCCAATATTACTTTGTATTTGGAAAACATTTTCCATGCATGTCAGTATTAATTTGTATTTGAAAAACATTTTACGGGCATGCCAATATTAATTTGTATTTGGAAAACATTTTACGGGCATGTCGGTATTAATTTGTATTTGGAAGACATTTTACGGGCATGTCAGTATTAATTTGTATTTGAAAGACATTTTACGGGCATGTCAGTATTAATTTGTATTTGGAAGACATTTTACGGGCATGTCAGTATTAATTTGTATTTGAAAGACATTTTACGGGCATGTCAGTATTAATTTGTATTTGGAAGACATTTTACGGGCATGCCAGTATTAATTTGTATTTGGAAGACATTTTATGGCCATGCCAATATTAATTTGTATTTGGAAAACATTTTACGGGCATGCCAGTATTAATTTGTATTTGGAAGACATTTTACGGACATGCCAATATTAATTTGTATTTGGAAAACATTTTATTGGCATGTCAGTATTAATTTGTATTTGGAAGTCATTTTACGGGCATGTCAGTATTAATTTGTATTTGGAAGACATTTTACGGGCATGCCAATATTAATTTGTATTTGAAAGCGCTATTGTTGATTGGTTAGCGCCTTGGATTTCTTATCGAAAGGTCGTAAGTTCGATTTTAACCCCTGTCTTGTGCGCTGTGTTCTTGGCCAACAAAGCGTATTCACAATTTCACAAGTGGTAGCATTATGATGCAGTGTGTTAAGGTACACTAAACGTTGATGGTACCATAACTTTAACCAATCTAGGTTTCTAAGTCGTAGACGTCAACTTTTACAGAGCTGGGGTTAGGGCCAAAAGCTCGGTTGACGGACTATGCAAGAAAGATGCCCAAGCTTTTAACCCGTTCAACACTAGTGGTATCTTCGATGCCGTTTCAATGGTAGCAGTTAGAAGAGTCCATATTCATTATTTGGGGTATACCAATCAATAGTGATTGGTCTGCCCCACACATTTAGTGAACAGCCATCCTACTTAATGACGTTATGACGTATTATATTCCTGACCGGAGATCGGCCGCTCGGATTCAAAGGGTTCAGGAGTATGTTTTTTTTTAGGGGTGGGGAAGTCATTGGTGTTCAAAGTGAGATCAAAGTCACTGGAGTTGAGGGGGGGGGGGGGGGAGGGCGGGAAATGTTAGGAAAGAGGGTGTGATATGTACTACTTAGGAGTGAGACCATGGAGCAATTCATTTGATATCCCCTAGCAGAAATAAACTCCTTGAGAAAATAATATAAGAAAGGGATGAAAACATTAAAGATTAGTGGATGCAGGATGGCATTATTATGAAACAGTTTGTATCTGAATACACTACAGGTAGGTGTGTGAGGGAGGGAGTACCCAGGGGGAATTGGAATCATGTCGGCCTTTTCATTAGAGTACCGCGGCAAATCAGTGGAAGGCCCAAGTATTATTATTGCTCGCGGGTCATCACTGGTTCTAACACAAATCAGTGGAAGGTCCAAGTATTATTATTGCTCGCGGGTGATCACTGATTCTAACACAAATCAGTGGAAGGTCCAAGTATTATTATTGCTCGCGGGTGATCGGTGGTTCTAACACAAATCAGCGGAAGGTCCAAGTATTATTATTGCTCGCGGGTGATCGGTGGTTCTAACACAAATCAGTGGAAGGTCCAAGTATTATTATTGCTCGCGGGTGATCGGTGGTTCTAACACAAATCAGTGGAAGGTCCAAGTATTATTATTGCTCGCGGGTCATCACTGGTTCTGACACAAATCAGTGGAAGGTCCAAGTATTATTATTGCTCGCGGGTGATCGGTGGTTCTAACACAAATCAGTGGAAGGTCCAAGTATTATTATTGCTCGCGGGTCATCACTGGTTCTAACACAAATCAGTGGAAGGTCCAAGTATTATTATTCCTCGCGGGTGATCACTGGTTCTAACACAAATCAGTGGAAGGTCCAAGTATTATTATTGCTCGCGGGTCATCACTGGTTCTAACACAAATCAGTGGAAGGTCCAAGTATTATTATTGCTCGCGGGTCATCACTGGTTCTAACACAAATCAGTGGAAGGCCCAAGTATTATTATTGCTCGCAGGTGATCACTGGTTCTAACACAAATCAGTGGAAGGTCCAAGTATTATTATTGCTCGCGGGTCATCACTGGTTCTAACACAAATCAGTGGAAGGCCCAAGTATTATTATTGCTCGCGGGTCATCACTGGTTCTAACACAAATCAGTGGAAGGTCCAAGTATTATTATTGCTCGCGGGTGATCACTGGTTCTAACACAAATCAGTGGAAGGTCCAAGTATTATTATTCCTCGCGGGTGATCACTGGTTCTAACACAAATCAGTGGAAGGTCCAAGTATTATTATTGCTCGCGGGTCATCACTGGTTCTAACACAAATCAGTGGAAGGTCCAAGTATTATTATTGCTCGCGGGTCATCACTGGTTCTAACACAAATCAGTGGAAGGTCCAAGTATTATTATTGCTCGCGTGTGATCACTGGTTCTAACACAAATCAGTGGAAGGTCCAAGTATTATTATTGCTCGCGGGTGATCGGTGGTTCTAACACAAATCAGTGGAAGGTCCAAGTATTATTATTGCTCGCAGGTGATCACTGGTTCTAACACAAATCAGTGGAAGGTCCAAGTATTATTATTGCTCGCGGGTCATCACTGGTTCTAACACAAATCAGTGGAAGGTCCAAGTATTATTATTGCTCGCGGGTCATCACTGGTTCTAACACAAATCAGTGGAAGGTCCAAGTATTATTATTGCTCGCGGGTCATCACTGGTTCTAACACAAATCAGTGGAAGGTCCAAGTATTATTATTGCTCGCGGGTGATCACTGGTTCTAACACAAATCAGTGGAAGGTCCAAGTATTATTATTGCTCGCAGGTGATCACTGGTTCTAACACAAATCAGTGGAAGGTCCAAGTATTATTATTGCTCGCGGGTCATCACTGGTTCTAACACAAATCAGTGGAAGGTCCAAGTATTATTATTGCTCGCGGGTGATCACTGGTTCTAACACAAATCAGTGGAAGGTCCAAGTATTATTATTGCTCGCGGGTCATCACTGGTTCTAACACAAATCAGTGGAAGGTCCAAGTATTATTATTGCTCGCGGGTGATCACTGGTTCTAACACAAATCAGTGGAAGGTCCAAGTATTATTATTGCTCGCGGGTCATCACTGGTTCTAACACAAATCAGTGGAAGGTCCAAGTATTATTATTGCTCGCGGGTGATCACTGGTTCTAACACAAATCAGTGGAAGGTCCAAGTATTATTATTGCTCGCGGGTCATCACTGGTTCTAACACAAATCAGTGGAAGGTCCAAGTATTATTATTGCTCGCGGGTCATCACTGGTTCTAACACAAATCAGTGGAAGGTCCAAGTATTATTATTGCTCGCGGGTGATCACTGGTTCTAACACAAATCAGTGGAAGGTCCAAGTATTATTATTGCTCGCGGGTCATCACTGGTTCTAACACAAATCAGCGGAAGGTCCAAGTATTATTATTGCTCGCGGGTGATCGGTGGTTCTAACACAAATCAGTGGAAGGTCCAAGTATTATTATTGCTCGCGGGTCATCACTGGTTCTAACACAAATCAGTGGAAGGTCCAAGTATTATTATTGCTCGCGGGTCATCACTGGTTCTAACACAAATCAGTGGAAGGTCCAAGTATTATTATTGCTCGCGGGTCATCACTGGTTCTAACACAAATCAGTGGAAGGCCCAAGTATTATTATTGCTCGCGGGTGATCGGTGGTTCTAACACAAATCAGTGGAAGGTCCAAGTATTATTATTGCTCGCGGGTGATCACTGGTTCTAACACAAATCAGTGGAAGGCCCAAGTATTATTATTGCTCGCGGGTGATCGGTGGTTCTAACACAAATCAGTGGAAGGTCCAAGTATTATTATTGCTCGCGGGTCATCACTGGTTCTAACACAAATCAGTGGAAGGTCCAAGTATTATTATTGCTCGCAGGTGATCACTGGTTCTAACACAAATCAGTGGAAGGTCCAAGTATTATTATTGCTCGCGGGTCATCACTGGTTCTAACACAAATCAGTGGAAGGTCCAAGTATTATTATTGCTCGCGGGTCATCACTGGTTCTAACACAAATCAGTGGAAGGTCCAAGTATTATTATTGCTCGCGGGTGATCGGTGGTTCTAACACAAATCAGTGGAAGGTCCAAGTATTATTATTGCTCGCGGGTCATCACTGGTTCTAACACAAATCAGTGGAAGGTCCAAGTATTATTATTGCTCGCGGGTCATCACTGGTTCTAACACAAATCAGTGGAAGGTCCAAGTATTATTATTGCTCGCGGGTCATCACTGGTTCTAACACAAATCAGTGGAAGGTCCAAGTATTATTATTGCTCGCGGGTCATCACTGGTTCTAACACAAATCAGTGGAAGGTCCAAGTATTATTATTGCTCGCGGGTCATCACTGGTTCTAACACAAATCAGTGGAAGGTCCAAGTATTATTATTGCTCGCGGGTCATCACTGGTTCTAACACAAATCAGTGGAAGGTCCAAGTATTATTATTGCTCGCGGGTCATCACTGGTTCTAACACAAATCAGTGGAAGGTCCAAGTATTATTATTGCTCGCGGGTCATCACTGGTTCTAACACAAATCAGTGGAAGGCCCAAGTATTATTATTGCTCGCTGGTGATCACTGGTTCTAACACAAATCAGTGGAAGGTCCAAGTATTATTATTGCTCGCGGGTCATCACTGGTTCTAACACAAATCAGTGGAAGGCCCAAGTATTATTATTGCTTGCGGGTGACCACTGGTTCTAACACAAATGACTCTGTCCATTGCAATTGTCGTTAAAGCAATTTAGTCTTATTTAATCAATTCAGTCCTGCTTGACAAAGCTCAATAATTTCAGTTAATTATCCATTTAACCAATTCGTTAAACCCAAGTAAACAATAAAAAAAGCACTAACTAATAATTAATTAAATAAAAAAATAAATGTTTTGACAGACCCCTGTTAAACATGATTGAGGTGGTTCAATTCCTAGTTCCATAATGGGGAACAGTTACAACTTGAAATTTATGTGTGCTGACATGAGTGTTCATCTGATTAAATTCTTCCGGTTATTAAACCCAAGGGCGCCGGAAGCACCTCAGGGCAGGGGAGTCAGACCCCAGAAAAAGGCATTTACTCGCACTAGAAGCCCTGCAATGACATGCCGAATCATGCAAGTCTCCGGAGACTGAAGGCCAGAGATGGGGGAGTTCGGAAGGAAGTGCCCCTCCCGAGGAGAGGGGGGCACCTCCTCCCAAGTTCACCAACTCCCCGATTGAATCTTGAAAGCGTTCAGAACGGATTTGGGGTGTATTTTAGCTTTATTTCGAGAATAAATCATTGAACAAAATTGAGTAGCGAACCTGGGTAGGACATTGTCTGCCACCTCTTGCCTTCGTGTTCCGAAGGTGGGGGGGGGGGGGGGGGGGCAGCTGCCTCCTCTACCTCCGTGCTTTCGATGTCCTCCCTGATTAAACCCATTCATTAAAAATGATAATGCACAGCCAGATATTAAGAGAAATAGCGCCAGGAGTATTTTAATGTATTCAGATGCATATACGGGCGAATGGTGTCGAGTTCTGCACCGCACAGTTCAATTATGCGCGCTCCGTGGAGTGATCTTTTAGAATAGTGCCAGATAGTATTGTCGGATTTGGACACTGCATTGCAATTCGTTTGTTGGCTACCAACAGGGATATTACAATAATTGAATGCGAACGAGATATACCACAAATTTCCCAACAATGATCAACCGATGCATCCGAATACTTTTTCTGTTACTCAATTTAAATCTCGCGATATCCCGGGGAAGAGGAAAGGATCAGGGGCAGTTCTATGTGGGGAGAGCTCGGTTTTGAGAAGTCCTTGGGGTTATGAAAGTAAGATCCTAGTTGACAGGAAGAAAAGACTTGAACCAAACAACACTTGCACGCGGGTTCAAATTCTATGTAAATTGTTTTTGTAAGAGAAAGATGTTAATTTGTGCTCTAGCGTGTTTATTTAAGAATTGAATGCAATTTTTATAATCTTTATTGGAGTATGAACGTGTGGGAATGGGTACAAAGGGATTCATACATAATTTGTACCCATTCCCACACGTTCATACTCCAATAACGATTATAAAAATTGCATTCAAATCTTATAATTACATTCCGTAACTGTTTAAACTACTTTTTACCAAACAACAAAGCAGAAAGTCGAAATAAAACATGAACGAACGAACGAGGCGAAAAACCACCCTTACACAAAAGACAAAGCTCACAACTCTGATTTGAGCGCCGGTTCCGTCTAAATGATACCCCAAAGGCAAATAAGCTTTAATTTTCACAACTTTAGAAATGGAAACGAATATTTTAGTAACAGGCTTTATGCCACAGTTGGGAAAGTCATCAAAGAAACAGCAGCGGAGTTGATCACTGCGAGAAGCGCTAAAAGTTAAAAACCCGCCCAAACACCGCCTGAAGAATTACATTCTGTCAACTGCGCTCTACCGTAAATGCGGGTCAAAGTTCGACCAAATGTATTCATTAGAAAATGAATTACATTTGGTCATGACGTTTTCATCCATCTGACCAATGGGAATTGAGTATTTGGACCCAAAACGTATAACTACATTAACAATGTAATTATTAATCCTAATTTAGCCTTGAAGTGAATAAAATATGTTTAAAACAAAACAATGCACTTAATTGTCTTTTGTGATGTTTTAGGATCATATAATACATAGAATTATTAACCCTTTACCCAACGCAGACGATATCAAAATTTATTATTTCAAATATCATTTTTTCAAATTTTTTAAAAAATTTCAACAAAACCATATCAAGTGACCCCTCGTTCGAACGAGCTCAACGAGCTCGTTCCAACGAGGGGTCACATGATATAGTTTTGTTGAAATTTTTTGAAAAATATTTTTTCAACTGCTGAATTTGCATATTACGTGGGCGGATGCGGTCGATTCGTTGGGTAAAGGGTTAACAGCGTCCCCAGTTTTAACCTTTAATCTAACATAAAGGGGGTCGCGGTGGCTCAGTGGTAGACTGCCAGACTTCTATACTGGAGGTCCCGAGTTCGATCCCCGTCCGGGATGACCCGCGTTGTGCCCTTGTCAAGGCACTTTATCCCGGTTGTCTAATGGGCGCACGATGACACCGCGCACTGCACATCGATGCTGCAGATGCCTTCAACCGCTGTAACCCTCCTTGAGCGGAGCGTGAATGCTGAGGAGTTGACAGGTGCTCGTCGACCATCGGTGGTTCTCTCCGGGAACTCCGACTTCCTCCACCCGTAAAACTGTCACGGTCACGATTAGCCATTGTGCATAAGTATGTGACCTTAAGCACCAATAAATAAAGAAATAAATCTAATATGAAAAGCAGACGACACTTGCAAACAAAATTCTTGAATAACTAATTGTTTTCATTTTTTGTCTTAAAAACAGGTTATGGCACCTCTTTGGAACGAGCTCAAAAAATGAAAAAAATCTGAAAAGTAATTGGCGATTTTTGTGAATAGCGCTGGCCGGTTTTTGTCGTTTCTTTGGGTAAAGGGTTAATTGAATTTTATAAAACTCGTCCAGTAAATTATTAACTCAATTAGACCTAATTTACTGAACTCGTTTTGTGAAGTCCGATTTCGACTGGGTCTCGATGGATATAGACTGGGTTCGTTGGATATAGACAGGGTATAGACTGGGTCTCGTTGGATATAGACTGGGTCGTTAGAGATCATCTGTATATTCAACCCAACCACCCCGCTCCCACCCTATCTGAGGATAATTTATTTATTGTTCATTAAGGTTTAAAGACACTTTAACATCCAAGGTGATATCGTATCGGTGACAGTTTTACGGGTGGAGGAAGCCGGAGCACCCGGGGAGGACCACTACACAACGACGAGCTGCCAGCTCCCCAACATCGTAACTCCGAACTGCAGCACACGCAGGGTTAGATTGGTTGAAACATGCGCACCGTGCGCACCATCGATGTACAGTATGCCTTAGTACACGGAGTCATCATGATCGCAATTGGACAATCGGGGTTAAGTGCCTTGCCCAAGGACACAAAGTGGGAGTCCGAATCGATTGCTCAGACGGTCACCCATCTTGGAACTAACCGGGCTCGACGTTGCTTAACTTCGGTGATCTGACGAGAACCGGTTACCGCAACGCCACCGCGCCCCCATGTGTGGATAAAGAATAAGGCAGAATTGGGGAAGCTGAAAAAATAGTATTTGTATAGCTTTTGCGGCTTGGTTACCTTGGTAAAATTTGTTATTATGAAGCCACTTGATATTGTCTGGTACATAATCCAAGGAGCCAGTAGCAACATTTTCCAGTCTACAAAAGAGACGAACCATGCAACTAAGCTATTTTGTAATGTGGCTGTTTCACTCCATGAACTTTGGCGTAATTTGGGAAGCCAAATAACTGTCAAAATCAGCCCAATGACGTCACAAGCAGCAAATACAGACAGAAGAGTATACACGACCTTTGAACTGGGTATTTCTATTGTGTCTGTTGCGTTTATCACCAGAGGGCAGTCTGAGACACCACAGGATGAGGTATCGCTGATATTATAATCACCAGTGCGTAATACTAGAGACGATATTAAGTTCCCAGTTATCTGACTCATTCCGAAAATCAAGAAAAACACGCCATTAAATGAACTGAGAACAACGTGTTCCCCTAAACTCCTCGCTTTCGCATTAGAATACGCCGCCGATGATATATATACGCCGTGTGCTGTCCACAGAAGTCCGGATATAGATCCCAGAAGAATGGAAGCTGGAACAAGTGTTGCCCATGTCGGGTAGAAATTCGCACCCTGATAGACTATGTGCACGCTCCAAGACAGAACAAACGTTGTCTTCACTCCAATGTGTTTGATGAATGTTGGCGACAAGAGTCCGGATAATATAATTGTTCCATATAATATACATAGTGATACGACACCAAGTCCTTTTTCTTGATTGAGGCTCGCTTGTAAATTTTGGACAGCCGAATATGCAGAAAATGCAAAGAAAAATGCAAATGATAAAATTAAAATGTTCCGAATTCTGCCGATGGATTTTTGTGAGCTCTCCATTCTCTGGCTTTCTAAATAATATCACGTGTCCACTGAAACACAAATATTTACACTCTGTACGATGAGCTAAGAGAAATATTTGTACTACAGCAAATTCTCCGCTTTGTTAAGATATTTGCGTGTACACAGAAGAAACAACTGAAGTATGTTTTCTTTCAACCCTCTACCTTTTAAGGTCGTTTACTCTACGCTGCTGTTTACTCACGAATTATTGAATAATGCCGAGAACAGGGTTTACAATCGGTACTGGAACCGATACCGATACTGATACCGGCGGTACTCGTCCTTTTAATCGGTACCGATTCCCATCCTTCAGAACCGACGGTACCGTACTCGTAGTTATTATATAAATATGATACACGTGTAACACGACGGATTATACAGGGTCAGTAAAGAGTTAACCCTTTACCTAACATGAAAAGCAGACGACACTTGCAAAAAAAATTCTTGAATAATTAATTTTTTTCATTTTTTGTCTCAAAAACATAGGTTATGACCCCTCGTTGGAACGAGCTCGACGAGCTCGTTCCAACGAGGGGGTCATAACCTATGTTTTTGAGACAAAAAATGAAAATATTTTGAAAATTAATTGGCGATTTTTGAGAATAGCGCTGGCCGGTTTTGACCGTTACGTTGGGTAAAGGGTTAATTGAATGTTTCCATAACGTTGAAACTTCAAAGTCTCGACTGTCATTGATACAGTTTGTCTGGAAACGCGTGGTGTATGAACTGTCTAATGACACACTGCCATGTGCCTCTTGGAAGTTAGAACTTTGAACTGAGTACTCAAGCCAATTTGCAATGACTGACACGTCCGCGGAATCCTCTGAAATTCGCAGAACAATTCGTCGCCTGAGTTCTAGAATGTTCTTTGTCCCCTATGGGATACAGAACATTCTAGCACTCAGGCGACGAATTGAAATGTATGTGACATCGTGTGATTCATGTCGCTTTCATGTGTGGGTGCGCGCTTTAGATAAACGTAAATGAATTTGGGTAACTGAATACCAGTGAATAGGGGATCTCAACCCACTACCCTACTGCCAGCCGCACACTCAAACTTAATAAGATTATTGGCTCTCGCTTCCGACTCTCCTGAATTTATAAGCAAAAAAAGTTTTTAAGCAAATAAAGTTCTTCGGGTAACAAGGGATTTAAATCCCACATCGTCCCTGTGCGCCTTCGACGCGCAGAAACTTTTGATTTCATTTCTCTTGTGAATAGGGCTTCGAATGTGTAGTACTGTAGTTGAACGTTTCGGGAATCATGATGGACGCAAAAAATCAAGTCAAGTTTGGGGTTATTGTCTGACTGATGAAAATACCAAAAAAGCCAAATACATTCAGAATCATGCAGAAATCGTCCGATCAATAGGGAGCAACCATGGAATGAACAAAAAAAACAACATTTGCTGCACGAAACATAATATATCGCTGAGTGGTGCATGTACTACAGACGGGCCAGATTGGTTTTAGTCAGATGGCCCATATTTTTGGACAGAACGGCCCTTGTTAAAAAAAAATTAATCCCTCCATTTTTTTTCACAAAATGTTATTTGGATTTAGCAGATACGATGTTAATATGTAATGAATACTCACAGCCGTGTCCAAATATTTTGAAGGATAACTTCAAGAACATGTTAATGTCACTTTGAGGTTAACGTTTTCTTGTGGTTATCTCACAAGTTATTTCGGCTTGTACTGTGATCTGGTGTGTGATTTTTAAATAATGTCAGCAATACTGACTTAAATATTTTGTAGGATAACCACAAGAAAATGTCGATGGCACTTAAGAGATTAACGTTTTCTTGTCGTCATCCCACAACTGATTTTGGCTGATACTGTAATTTCGTGTGTTTATGGATAATGTCAGTGACCTGAGAAACAAGGGTTTATAAAAAGGTATTGAACTAGTTTGTGATCGGTTATACAATACAATTATTTTTAATATTATTACTTGATAATTCTACATTTGCAAGAGGATGGGTGGGGGTGGGGAGGGGGGTGAATTAAACATTTTCACTAAAATTTTAAGGTTTTCCAAGCGGCGGCTAAGCCACATGTCGACTTTTGAACTTGAAGTGAATACATAAATGTCGGCCATTCTGTCTTGAAAGTTGCGCTGTTGATGCTGTTCCATCTCAAAGTGTGTGCCATTCTGACCTAAACCAGTCTGGTCCGTTTCGACCACGGACACGGTTTGTTTTGTACTGAGTCCTGACACCCACCACCCGTTTGCAACGGACTATAGGATGTCGGATAGGTGAAGTCTATGTAGTCTACTTCAGTTTATTCCTGTGTCTTACTATTAGAGTGCCCATTGATTCCAAGATCGAACACGCAGGGTTGCAAACATTGATGAAAATTGCTGCAAACAACGAATTGAAAATGCATTTTTTTTAGCGCTGTGAAATCCGTTACTTATTGCCAGTTCCTTATTCGACTTTCTAAATTTAGCAGAAATTCGAAAAATAAATGGCCTTCTTGGGTGGCGCCCTAAGACACAGGACTATTCAAACCCTGGGGTTCACCCTCCCACCCCTTTTTAGGGGCCTGATTGGACCCTAAAAGTGACCAAATGGTCAAATTCGTAATTATTGACGGACATTCGCGGAACAAACGGCCTTATAGGGTGGCGCCCAAAAATACAAGATTATTCATATCCAAAGGTTCACCCTCCCACCCCTTTTACCCCTTCTTAGGGGCCAGATTGGACCCTAAAAGTGACCAAATGCTCAAAATCGTAATTATTGACGGAAATTCGCGGAACAAACGGCATCATAGGGTGGCGCCCGAAAATACAAGATCATTCAAATCTAAGGTTCACCCTCAAACCCCTTTTTAGGGTCCATATTGGACCCTAAAAGTGAACAAATGGTCAAACTCGTAACTGTTGGCCGTAATTCGCTGAACAAACTGCCTTATAGGGTGGCGCCCTAAAATGCAAGATTATTCAAATCCTAAGGTTCGCCCTCTCGCCCCTTTTTAGGGGCCAGATTGGACCCTAAAAGTGACCAAACGGTCAAAATCGTAATTATTGACCGAACTTCGGCGAATACACGGCATTATAGGGTGGCGCCCTAAAATACAAGATTATTCAAATCCTAAGGTTCACCCTCCAACCCCTTTTTAAGGGACACATTGGACCCTAAAAGTGATCAAATGGTCAAAATCGTAATTATTGATGGAAATTCGCGGAACAAACGACGTCATAGGGTGGCGCCCGAAAATACAAGATGATTCAAATCCTAAGGTTCACCCTCCAACCCCTTTTTAGGGGCCATATTGGACCCTAAAAATGACCAAATGGTCAAACTCGTAACTGCTGGCCGTAATTCGCGGAACAAACGGCGTTATAGGGTGGCGCCCTAAAATGCAAGATTATTCGAATCCTAAGATTCGCCCTCCCACCCCTTTTTAGGGGCCAGATTGGACCCTAAAAGTGACCAAACGGTCAAAATCGTAATTATTGACCGAAATTCTGCGAACACATGGCGTTATAGGGTGGCGCCCTAAAATACAAGATTATTCAAATCCTAAGGTTCACCCTCCCACCCCTTTTTAGGGGCCACATTGGACCCTAAAAGTAACCAAATGGTCAAAATCGTAATTATTGATGGAAATTCGCGGAACAAACGACGTCATAGGGTGGCGCCCGAAAATACAAGCTCATTCAAATCCTAAGGTTCACCCTCCAACCCCTTTTTATGGGCCATATTGGACCCTAAAAGTGACCAAATAGTCAAACTCGTAACTGTTGGCAGTAATTCGTGGAACAAACGGCGTTATAGGGTGGCGCCCTAAAATGCAAGATTATTCAAATCCTAAGGTTCACCCTCTCTCCCCTTTTTAAGGGCCAGATTGGACCCTAAAAGTGACCAAACGGTCAATATCGTAATTATTGACCGAAATTCGGCGAACACACGGCGTTATAGGGTGGCGCCCTAAAATACAAGATTATTCAAATTCTAAGGTTCACCCTACCACCCCTTTTTAGGGGCCACATTGGACCCTAAAAGTGACCAAATGGTGAAAATCGTAATTATTGACCGAAATTCGCGGAACACACGGCGTTATAGGGTGGCACCCTAAAATACAAGATTATTCAAAGCCTAAGGTTCACCCTCCCACTCCTTTTTAGGGGCCAGATTGGACCCTAAAAGTGACAAAATGGTCAAAATGGTAATTATTGATGGAAATCGCGGAACAAACGGCGTCATAGGGTGGCGCCCAAAAATACAAGATCATTCAAATCCTAAGGTTCACCCTCCAACCCCTTTTTAGGGGCCACAATGGACCCTAAATGTGACCAAGTGGTCAAAATCGTAATTGTTGGCCGTAATTCGCGGAACGAACGGAGTTATAGGGTGGCGCCCTAAAATGTAAGAGTATTCAAATCCTAAGGTTCACTCTCCAACCCCCTTTTAGGGGCCACATCGGTCAAGCGTTGGAAAAACAATAAATGTTGTTTGTCTGTAAATGACCACTTGATGCACATTACTTTTCATCGTGTCCTTCATTATTATCTCGGATTGTATTATGCAACTGAAACCCATTGATAGAGTTCAAGATTTTTGTTGAGTAACCAGACGATTGTTACGAAATAGGATTTTGTAATGATTGACTTATAATTGTCATTGAAAGATGAAGTAGTTTTATTTTTACTCACTCACACATTTTGTAATTAGCGATAATTTTAGTTTTGATGCCAAAATATCGTCACATCATTCAACAAATTGCTAACACTGCTATATACATCAATCCCTATGTATGAGCTTCCAGTGGTGGGCCATGGAGTAATGTGGTGGGAGAGGGCAGGTGGACCCAGGTGCAAACTGCCACTTACTGTTTTTAACCCCATCTTTCCTCGGGAGGCGCCAGAATCGATCTCAGAGCTTCAGAATTTGAAATGTCAGACTGCACAAAGTTTATATAAAATGAAACACACTTATCACCCAGAAGTAATTTCTTTCACTTTATATAAGGTTAGTGAATTTTGCTCCCTAGAGTGCCCACCCGCAGTCTCTGGACACTTCGGCTAGTGTCCAATCCGTGTACATCTAATTTTCTTCTTCATATTTCTTGCCGAGTTAGCACATACGATTACAATTGAAGCTGATTCTTTCTTCTTTATATTTCTTGCCCAGTTAGCACATACGATTACCATTGAAGCTGATGTCTTGGCACAATCCTTACTACCTTTCTCTCACAGATACTGGCACAGATTGGGCATGAAGTAATTGGTTCTTGATTCCCCTCGCCCACTATACATATTGTGTATGATACACAATAATGTGTTTAGCAGGAGACTGGAATTAACAAACAATGAATTGTGTACGATATAATACTTTGCGCCCCCCCCCCTTCCAAAAAGTGCTACAAGGCATTTCTCTCAATGCTGCCTTAGTCTTAGTCTTTGTTGAGGAAAACAAATGCAACAGTCTCTATTTATCACAAGGGTGTAACTCGACAATGCATTTAAAAAAAGTCAATGCTATTTTCCGGTAATATTTCCCTGTACTTTTCCTGTTGTGGTCTACAGAAATCAGTCGCCTAGCCACCTGGCTTGGGGGGGGGGGGGGGGGGGGGGGGTGTAAGGTGATCATGACCATGTTTCACATAACAAAACCTCCCCAAATCATGATTGTCCCAAATGGAGCTACACACACTAAAATTACTTCATATTGAATCTTAAAGCACGGAGTTTTGCAATATGTTCTGTTTGGTCTTCATGCCATTGCCTCACCCCCCTACTTCCCTGAAGGGAAGTACGCGAGTGGAAATGACCGAGGTCTTAGTTAGAATTGAGG
>CM062294.1:564615119-564815119 GCA_031216915.1 Pictodentalium vernedei
TTTTTTTGCGGAGTTTACAGTCCCAAAATTTCGAAAGACTAGGGCTGAAAAAGGAAGTTAAAAATGAAAGATGTAGAATAAAACATAAAGTGGCATCGGTCGCATCGGGGGGCGTAAATATGAAATGAAAAAATAACAGTAAACTAGTGTCCTTCAAATATTCAAGATTCGATTTGATATCGATACTATACGTTTACTTCGAAATCAACCCCGAATCAGTCTCAAGATTCAATTTATTAATTTTCAATAACAAGTGGATAAAATTCACATAAGACAATTGATTCATGTAGATTCAATTTATATGTAACCGAATAATTGCATGACAATGTTTAATTTAAGGAAAGTAGTGATTTTTTTTCCAGAACATGATCCAAAGTTTTAGTTTTTGAAGGCTTACCTTGTTACTATTCACGTTCATAACACTTACGCTGCCGAGTATTGTCACCAATTTTATCATGATTATCTGTACATTCTGTGCTCAAAGAGCCCTTTCCAACAATTAATCAGATGATAGAGTTTTTTTTATTTTTTTTATTAGGGTTTAACGACACATTAACAGCCAGGGACATATCATGTCGGTGACAGGTTTTCGGGTGGGGGAAGCCGGAGTACCCGGGGAGAACCACCGAGCAACGACGAGCAGCTGTCAACTCTCCAACATCGTAACTCTGAACTCTGCACCGCGGGCCAGGCAGGGTTAGATTGGTTGAATACATGCGCACCATCGACGTGCAGTACGCCTTAGTACATAGAGGCATCGTGCCCCCATGTAGGCAATCGGGGTTAAGTGCCTTGCCCAAGGACACAACGCGGGAGCACGAATCAGTCGCTGAAATGGTCACCCATCCAACTACTAACCGCGCTCGACGTTGCTTAACTTCGGTGATCTGACGAGAACCGGTTACCGCGACGCCCCCCCCCCCCCCCCAAGATGATAGAGTTTCAAGTATGTCATAAATCTTCCTTGCATACAGGCGTACATAGAGGGGTCCTACATATATGGCAAACGTTGGCGTGGCAGTAAAAGGGTTGAGAACTTGAATAGTAATAAGTTAACCCTTCAAAAAC
Organism: Pictodentalium vernedei; assembly: GCA_031216915.1. Lineage (NCBI taxonomy): Eukaryota > Metazoa > Mollusca > Scaphopoda > Dentaliida > Dentaliidae > Pictodentalium > Pictodentalium vernedei. Next base: position 564,616,188 of record CM062294.1, read on the forward strand.
TAATACTATGAATAATAGGCCTAGCTGTTTCAGCGACGGTTTTACAGAGATATATATTTATTGGTGTTTTTGGTGTTCAGCCAGTCTTGTAAGGGTCATCACAATGATCCGTAACTTCAGTTTGGTGCTCTATGGAATGACTTGTTTATTAAGATTCGATTTGAGATGCGATTCGATATCGATATCAGAAACACGATTCAATTCGAGATTCGATTCTAAAAACAATTTGTAATTCAGAAGTCCCCAGAGTGAACAAGTTCAAATAAGTAGAAACACTGCATGAAGTTTGGTAGATTTATCGTTTATAGATATGGAGTTACATGAATCATTTTTAATGATACAGTGCGTGGAGAGTGGATTGTAACTAAATCACCCGCGGAGTGGAGTTATCACCCAAGCTATAACTTTCAAATTTTGTACACATCGACAAAAAAACACAATCAATGTTTCAGCCAATGGACCTCCGGGTCTAACCCGGAGGTCCATTGGCTTAAACTTTGCTTGTGCTGGCTGGTTATGCTTTGCAACAAATCTGCAAATATTGCTTGGGTGGAATCTCCACTCTGCGGGTGATTTAGTGATAATACAATCTCCATGTACTGTATGTCAAAAATAGGAAAAATCTTGATGTGACGTAAAAAAAGTTAAAACAGTGTCAAATCGAACAATATACAGGTTATTACAAAGATTAACGTGGCTATTCAGGACGTGTCATGTTTACCACACCCCCCACCCTCTGTCCGAACCAGTTCAATAACATTAAACTCGGACTTCGCCAAAGGTTTATCCCCGATTAGGGTGGGGATAATCGGATAAACCCCATATTTTTCACCAGACAAAAACACTGATTTCAACAGATTTCTGATTGAATAACCAAATTATGTACCGTTTTTAGTTAGTTATTGGTGTTTAAAGTCACATATTTCTGCACAATGGCTAATCATGACTACGACAGTTTTACGTATGGAGGAAGCCGGAGTACCCGGAGAGAACCACCGAGCAAAGGCAAGCAACTCTCAGCTCCCTAACATGGTAACTCCACACAAGCAGGGTTAGCATTGGTTGAAGACAGGTGCTCCATCCACGAGCAGTACGCCTTAGTACACAACGCCACTGTGTCCCCACGTGGGCAATGGGGAGAAGTGTCTTACCCAAGGACACAACGCGGTTGCCGCAGGTGAGATTCGAACCGAGTACCTCTCGGATTGCAGCCTGCACCCTACCAACTGAGCCACCGCGCACCCATGTAACGTTTTTGCATCCAACGCGGATTACTTATCGAAAAATGAAGCTCCAAAGTATGTTTCTGCCAGAATACCGGCTTTTATTTCCATTTCGCCAAATTTACTAACAAGAGACCTAAAACAAAATTCTCCTCCAGCCAAGAACAAAAAATTTTCTCGAAAAACTATGAGTGGACTTTGGGTAATGCCCCCCCCCCCCCCCTCCACCTCACCAACACCATCTGATGTCCACTCCGGCACTGTTCTGCCATTGAACTGTTTAGAATAAAATAGTTAAGTCAAACGAATCGCATTGAAATCAAGTTTGGGGAAATGGGCTAACCATCTTTGGTTTATCTCATATATATATGTCTTGCAAGAAAACAGATTCAAGACAGTATGGGGTTGAGATAGCTGGCGACAGGTCCTCGATCTGGCATCACTGACTGTGTACACGATGCTCTCGAAAAAAATGCATTCCACCTCTCCAAGTGACATATAGACACACGTTCCAATTTTTCACTGTCAGTGAATTTATAGCCCATACTCTTTGAAGTATGGGCGGAGCATATAACTTAAACTAAATTTTAAAAGATTGACCTGCCTATTCAGCACGTGTCATGTTTCGACACCCCCCCACCCCCACCCCCTCCGTCCGAACCAGTTCAATAACATTAAACTCGGACGTCGCCAAAGTAATTTGTGTCAGTTTTTTACATACGTTTGGGGTCGTCAGCCTTTAATACCATTCAAATCATCGTTAGAAAAAAGATTGTAACATACTTCGCGAGGGTAGGTAAATTTTAGACTCGTAAATATTACTGTTAAGTGCTGGTTTCAGTGTGTGTGGATTATCTCACTTCCACATTACTAAGAGGAAAAGTTACAACGTCTCAATTATAGAAGTGAAGAAAGTCCCAAATTTTTAACTTTACAAACAAAATCTTCGAATATGAAGAAAGAATAAATAAACCGAATGCAAAGTCACATGGCGGAGGCAGGGGATGAGATATTAGTAGGATGTAAGGTCTGAATCGTGCCTGATTATCCGGACTTTTGCCGGAGCAGCAAGTGTTAAATTTCCATAAGAACCGGACTTTTTTGCCGGAGCAATTTTTTCGTTGCAAGATTTCGGCTCCATGAAGCTAGATCCGACAAGTGGTGTAGGTACTGTATATATAGTATGCTATGGTATGTATAGTGATATATGTACGCATGGGGCTATAGGTATATAGTATGGGTATGTGATGGAAAATTAATGGTGAAGATGGATTTTCTTGAAAGTTTTTCCCGCGAAACGGTTGACGCTGCTATTGACGTCGTGACGTCATGATGCGCACGCTACGTCATAGAGATGCTGACCGCTGTTATTGTCCAGTATACAATCTGACATAACGTAATTCGGGTCAGTGGATGTCGGACTTCTCATATGGGGTGGGGTGATATGGTAGTAGTGGTATATATCCATGTTGGTATCCTATTAGCCCTTGGGTCTTCATATTATCCTATATCCGCTATAGCTAGGTCAAGCAGTATTGTGGGGGGGGGGGGGGGGGGGGGGCGGGGGGGGGGGTAATGCATGGTCGGCCAGTGCGGTATTGCTAGATAGTCCTTGGTGGTTTAAATTGGACAGTATAGGATGAATGGTCTGTTGCCCTATTACCCCCTTAGTACTATTAACCTACCGAATCCTTTGTATTATCCTATGGCTGGTATTGGTAGTTTAGTGTTAGGTCGGGCAGTATTATAATCGTTTGTTTAGAACGGGTGGCATAGGATGCAATGTGTATACCGCTGTAGGTCCCCTGTTAGTCCTCGGTTTTATTGACAAACCCATTGCTTTTTATTATTCTATGGTTGGTATAGGTAGTACGTTATGGCAGGTCAAGTGGAATTTTGGAGTGGGGATGGGGGGTAATGCCTGGCAGTATAGAACAGCAGTATAGTATGGACGATATATACCCCTGTGGGCCCCTGCAGGTCCCATGTTAGCTCTTAGTACTATTAATTCACCTGATGTTTCATGTTATCCTATGACTGGTATAGGTAGTATGCAGTGCTGGGCATAGAGATATTGTGGGTAGGGGTACTGCCTAGTAGTTTAGAACGGTACTATAGTATGGGCGGTATATACACCTATATGCCCCTGTTAGTGCTTGGTACTATTAACCAACCGATTGCTTTGTTTTATTATATGGCTGGTATATGTAGTACGTTATGATAGACCTAGTGATTTTGTAGGGGTGGGGGGTAATGCTTGGTAATTTAGAACGGTAGTATAGCATAGGCTGTACATATCCCTGTAGCTCTCTTGCTGGCCCTTGGTGCGAATGATCCACCAGGTGCTTCATATTATTATTATTCTGGGGGTGGGGTCAATGCCTGGTAATACAGAACGGCAACAGAGTATGGTTGCTATATTCCCCTGTAGGTTCCATCCTAGCCGTTGATAGTATTAACCTACCAAATGCTTTGTATCATCCTGTTACTGGTAAGGTGGTACGAATACCAGTAGTTCCTACCCTATTCCGAGTACTCTTGTTGTTTCATTTATCTAGATCATTTATATAAATTATAATTAACCAATCAGATTGCTTGATTTCCCATAATCAATATGCAGAGTTATCTCCCTTCTGTATAATAAAAGCCTATATCACAAGACATACCTATCCCATACCTATCCCAAATATCCCTTATAAGCCATCGGGCAGTTACTGAACGACTCTTGGACTCATTTCAGTATTTGAGGATACCTATGACATGGCTACGTATCAGTTGAGGATACCTTTTGAGGATACTAAATTGAGGATACCTAGGTGTCTTCTGGAGAATCCCTTTTTTTCTGAAATGAGGATAAGAGTCGTAGTAAAAATCTCTCAATGAGGTATAATTTACTACGACTTTTATCCTCATTTAAAAAAAAAAGGATTCTCCAGAAGGCACCCCAATTTCGGCACCCCCTTTTTGGAAAACATGTGGCCTATAGGCCCCCGTTAGTGCTTGGTACTATTAACCAACCGATTACTTTGTTTTATTATATGGCGGGTATATGTAGTACGTTATGGTAGACCTAGTGATTTTGTGGGGGTGGGGGTAATGCTTGGTAGTTTAGAACAGTACTATAGCACAGGCTGTACATATCCCTGTAGGTCTCTTGCTGGCCCTTGGTACGAATGATCCACCAGGTGCTTCATATTATTGAGCGGTATTCTGGGGGTGGGGTCAATGCCTGGTAATACAGAACGGCAGCAGAGTATGGTTTCTATATTCCCCTGTAGGTTCCATCCTAACCGTTGATAGTATTAACCTACCAAATGCTTTGTATCATCCTGTTACTGGTAAGGTGGTACGAATACCAGTAGTTCCTACCCTATTCTGAGTACTCTTGTTGTTTCAAATAAATTATAATTAACAATCAGATTGCTTGATTTCCCATAATCTGTATGCAGAGTTATCTCCCTTCTGTGTAATAAAAGCCCATATCACAAGACATACCTATCCCGAATATCCCTTATAAGCCATCGAACAGTTACTGAAAAGTCATTGCTCGAATGACTCGAATCCCAGCGAGCAAATGAGCCAACGAGCAATTGCTCGTTCGAGTGACTCCTCGAACCACTCTTGGACTCATTTCAGTATTTGAGTATACGTATGACATGGCTACGTATCAGTTGATGATACCTTTTAAGGATACTAAATTGAGGATACCTAGGTGCCCTCTGGAGAATCCCTTTTTTCTGAAATGAGGATAAGAGTCGTAGTAAATTATACCTCATTGAGGGATTTTTACTACGACTCTTATCCTCATTTCAGAAAAAAGGGATTCTCCAGAAGGCACCCCTTTTTGGAAGACATATGGCCTACGGCGCCCCTTTTTTCTGAAATGAGGATAAGAGTCGTAGTAAATTATACCTCATTGAGGAATTTTTACACAGTACGGCTCAGTACAGTCCCACTATTCGGGGGCTGTGATTGGCGAATTTCATTAGCTGGCATAATAATGAGCCGTATTGGGTCACCTGCAGCCCGAGGTGACCTAATACGAAACTCGTATTGGGTCAGTACCGCCATTTTGTTTCGACGTGGAAATTCCTCACCTCGCGGTGCTTTTATATCCATATTGAAGAAATTGAAGTACAATCAAACGTCCCTCCGTGTCTCTATGTCTCATTTTCTCTCGTTTTATAATGAATTTATTGTGAAATTTATTTTCTAAATGTAAATTTAATTATTTGAAGTGAGAAATACTACTGTATTCGATCTACCGATAACGGATGAGTCGGCCTGGCCCTAACTTGACATAGGGTCTAAGCTTATTGAGGCTAACACACAACAGTTTGGGTACGGTGTTCGCCTCGATATTTTAAAAGCTTTAGAAAAAATATATAACCCATAAATGCGTTGTTAGAAAGTTGAAAAATATATATAGTGTGAATAAATAAACTGAGAAAAAAATTGTCTTATCCCGGGAATAGATTAATTTCATTTTTTCTCGTTGAGCTCATTCTGTAGTCTCTGTTGTGGTAAATGGATAACGTCGCTTCGAAAATGGATAAAATATAAATAGCGACTGCACTATAATGAAATTGTAAGAAATGAATCACAGCTATGAAGGAAAAGATGCGAGATACATTTATTTTGTTCGAATTCTATAAAATCGGACGTTTCGGCCATTTTGTGCACACTCAAGACAAAGTGACAGTACGAAGAAAAGCGTCTATCGCTGTTGTCTGTGTTGTCAAGGAAATTATACACAAACAGGGAGACAACTGTGCACGTTTGTTACAACTTACAGAGCGTTTTGCACCAGTTTAGAAAATGTGCCGGCGTTCAAATTTGATTGTTATTTTGTTTTCGCTGGCATAATAAATACGTTACAGGACGTTCAGGTGGCGGATACGGTATCATATGAGGCTCGGCAAAAACAATATTTGACTCGGCGTACCGCCTCGTCCAATATTGTTTTCAACCCGCCTCATATAACACCGTATCCGTCACCTGAACGTCCTGTAACTTATAATGTCAGATTGTATACTGGACAATAACAGCGGTCAGCATCTCTATGACGTCGCGCGCGCATCATGACGTCACGACGTCAATCGCAACGTCAACCGTTTCGCGGGAAAAACTTACAAGAAAATCCATCTTCACCATTAATTTTCCATCACATACCCATACTATATACCTATAGCTCCATGCGTACATATATCACTATACATACCATAGCGTACTATATATACAGTACCTACACCACTTGTCGGATCTAGCTTCATGGAGCCGAAATTTTGCAACGAAAAAATTGCTCCGGCAAAAAAGTCCGGTTCTTATGGAAATTTAACACTAGCTGCTCCGGCAAAAGTCCGGGTAATCAGGCACGATTCATACCTTACATACTACTGATATTCCGTCATGCCCTGCGTGTATCTTTTTCATCTTCCACCAATCTTGGGAGCCAGAAAATAAGCTTTTTAAAAGCAAATGGTTTTTATATTTAGGGCGGGGAAACACACGAGATGTTATCCTATCGGGTGGGGTGGAATGTAATATTTATTTATTTATTGATGTTTAAGGTCACACATTTATGCACAATGGCTAATCATGACCGTGACAGTTTTACGGGTGGAGGAAGCCGGAGTACCCGGAGAGAACCACCGAGCAACGACGAGCAGCTGCCAGCTCCCCAACATCGTAACTCCGCACTGTAGCACAGACAGGGTTAGATTGGTTGAAGACGTGCGTATATCGACGTGCATTACGCCTTAGTACACGGCGTCATCGTGCCTCCACATGGGCAATTGGGTGAAGTGTCTTGCCCAAGGACACAACGCGGTTGCCGCAGGTGGGATTCGAACCGAGGACCTCTCGGCTTGCAGCCTGCACCTCTACCTACTGAGCCAACGCGCCCCTGGGGGTGGAATGTAGGGAGAAAGTTAAACGGTTACACAGGAACTAACACATATCATTAATTGACGGGAGATCATTTGAATTTGTTCTCAGAACCACGGGCGTATAAGACGAGGAGGGAGGGGGCAGTTGCCACCCCTCTAGGTCCAGGGAATTCAGCTATAATCTTAGTATAGCTGAATTAGATTAAGTATGCTCACGTCCTGTTACATGTATGTCGTAGAAAAGTCACGTTTCTCGATGACGTGCGCGTTCGTTGTCGCGAGGGTGGGGATCCACGGAAGGGAGACCGCACCCCCCCCCCCAAAAAAAATATCAACGTCTAGAAATTTCAAAATTCGAATCACTATTTGACTAACAGCAACAAACTTCACACCCTATGGTAGAATTCGTGAAATACTTCTTGGAATGCAACGCAAACAGTCAAAATTACATTCTGTGCAGGCGGTGGGAAGTAAATTCAACAGGAGCAAAGTTTGGATCGGAGGTTGCTGTTGTCTAAAAAAAACTGTTTTTTTCCAGCCTAGTATCTATATTTTTTTATTTGCAACCCCACCTCCTTCTCCAGTCTGAGTTGAGTTTTAAAAGTTATTTCAAAGTGGGCACCAGTCTTTCTCAAATTTGTTCAATCAGCGCCAGATTTCTTCCACTTTGTAGCAGATGAGGAGGCAAATATTCTAATTATCCCCGCATTTTAAAAATGCGGGGATATTGTCGTGATCTCCGCCCGTACGTCCGTACTTCCGTACGTCCGGTTTTGTAATTCGAAACGCTGTAACTTTCTACAGTTGTTCAATAGGGTCTGTGCAATCTAAAAATACCACTTTTAAAGTTTTGCGCCACCAGGTGGCTTCTGTGGAGCCACTTGAAAAATGCGCTAATTTTTCACTTTTTGTCTGAATAATCCCAACCTATGTAATTCAGAGTTCTATAACTGCACTAGGGTGTTGCTAAATTATCTGTAGATGTGCACGAAGGTTTCAGATTTTTCAGGTGCCATGTGGCTGTGCCACCGTTGCCACTTTCGTGTTTTCTTAGATCGTTTCCGGCGAAAGGTTCCTAGGATAAGTAATTTGAAACGCTAAAACCATGCTCAAATGTTGCAGTAGGGTCTGTAGATGCGCACGAAGGTTTCGGATTTTTCAGCTGCCACGTGGCTGTGCCACCGTTTCCACTTTCGTGTTTTCTTAGCCCGTTTCCAGCAAAAGGCTCCTAGGGTATGTAATTCGAAATGCTAAAAGCGTGCTCAAATGTTGCAGTAGGGTCTGCAGATGGACACGAAGGTTTCGGATTTTTCGGGTGCCACGTGGCTGAGCCACCGTTGCCACTTTCATGTTTTCTTAGACCGTTTCCGGTGAAAGGCTCCCGGGGTATGTGATTCGAAACGCTAAAACCATGCTCAAATGTTGCAGTGGGGTCTGTAGATGCGCACGAAGGTTTCGGATTTTCCAGGTGCCACGTGGCTGTGCCACCGTTTTCCCTTTCGTGTTTTCTTAGACCGTTCCCAGTGAATGGCTCCTAGGGTATGTAATTCCAAGCGCTAAAACCATGCTCAAATGTTGCAGTGGCGTCTGTAGATGCGCACGAAGCTGTGTCACCTGTGTCACCCAATATGATTTTAGTGTGTCATATAATACGTTTCATCTTTGTATCAAGCAGTCATACAAAGTCAAGGATGCAAATGCGGGGATACACCATAGTGTGCTTTGCACACAAGTGACACCCCCTGTAGTTTATTTTACCAGTATACCTTCGACTCACAGCAGATAAGCCGTTATAAGCGGAAAATACACAAACCGAAAGTTGGAACTCGCGGGGCGGAGAATATTTTGCTCCACCCATTAGGAGTGGTCTGTTTAAATGGGTGCAGGGGGCGACCAGAGGCGCCCCCCCCAAAAAAAAAAGAGGCGAAACGGTAAAACAATTGAGACAAGAAAAGGAAGTATGCGAAGAAAGAATGCGACTAATTTATATGGGCCTACGAGCCTCATCGTTCGACATTTTCTGTCCGATGCCGTTTGGATTCAGTTTCGTACGCAACCGCACACATGTGCCGATGTCAATGAGTTCCTATATCAATTTTCTCTCTGACAAGCGCTTCCGGTAAAAAAATAACACATCGGACTCTTGATCTGTTGCCGCAACCGCAAACATGTACGCTTAGTTTCACTTACAAGCCACACGGAACGTACAGCGGGACGCAGACCTATATGCCCAAGTTTTGAATTTGAATTCGAGAATGAAACAAAGTTACAGAGAGTATCTACAATTTAATAATAGAGGTTCACCATTCTTATAAAAAACAATCTCAGATTAGGCGGCCGCGCGATGACAGCTATTGAGTCATCGGAAATTAAACGTTTTGACATGGACACAGAGGATTGAAGATTTTGCAGCGCTGAAGTTAAGGAAGATTTCACACAAAAAGTCAATCATCAATGACTTTGATTATGTCCAGTCTTTTCGCCGGCCGTTAAATCAGTCGTAATTTTGACGATACACATCACAATAATTTTGATGATACAGTCGGTATTAAAATGCAAAACTCTACTCACAATTGCGACAATTGGTTCTGTTGTATAGGCCAATATGTTAATCAAGTATCATGTGATAATAGAATTAATAGTGAAGTGTCATTTGGTATTTAGTTTGGGTTTCGGGATTTGTTGCATCACTGATGTTTCATGCTATGACCATGAATGCATGTCTGACAGGATCCTAACCAGAAAATTTACCATATTACCAGGGCGCGCGCTCAAGCTTCAGGGGCCCCGTGGAAAAAATTATCAAATTTATAAATAAGTGTCTATCCCAATTGGGAAGGCGGGGGACTGTCGTTCCACGTGTAATAGAAGTGATTGATATATTGGGTTTTCGGTCACTTTGTCTTTATCAACGATTATAAAAAATATAAACTTCATCACGCAGGACGCTAAAGTTAATTGCATTTCCGGAAGTCTACCTGCATGATGTAGTGTGCATTTATGTAACATCATTAGTAGTAGATGTGAAGATCGTGCCACGTGTGGGTTCGGCTGGGGGTTGGGGGCTATAGTTGGCTTACTTATTACTCCCTCACCCCCCCCCACCCCCCCCACCCCCCACCCCACACACACACTCGCACACACACTTTGTCTCTTTTCCTCTTACTGCTCAACTTTCTTGGGACGTAGGTCAGTCCCCAATATTTATCCAACGTGGCATACAAAGATTAGACATAAACACTCATAGAGTAGCCTAGTAATCTTGCAAGAAATTGTCTGCTTTTCTCCCTACTATGCTTTCCTCGTTCGGAGCTTGCTCCAGAATGCCGGTCATGGGATAATATTATTATTTATCATATGTCTTCGTCCGTTTTGTTCACTTTGAAACATTTGATATTTTGTTTTCATATTAATCAGTGATAAATAAAGCCTTCCGTCAATTTCATTGGTCAATTTCAAAACTAGACAATTTGATTGGCTGAACAAAATACAACTGGGCCACATTTTCATAATTTGCATAATTAGAGTTGGGAGCTTTAATTGGTCAATTTCAAAACTGGACAATTTGATTGGCTAAACAAAATACAACTGGGTGACATTTGCATAATTTCAGTAGGGTGAATTTACGTTATCTGTCCTATTCAGGGTGGGTTATATTGTATTAATCTTTTACCTACAAGAAAAAACCCATTCATTTTTTTATATTTTCACTTTTTGCTTCCAAAACAACTTACACTCTTTTTCGGATCTAAAAACCTCGATAAAAGGGGTCATATTAAAGAACGAACACAAACGAACACAAGTAAAGAAGAGGGGAAATATATGCTAATAAAAGTTTTGAATGGGTAGAGACTGGTATATTTAACGCCGGGGTGTGGGGGGGGGGGGGGGGTATTCTAGGATATTTTTCCCCGCTCTGAATGCCCCCACCTATGAATTTGAATTTTTGTTCTTTCTAATTCAACGCTATTTGATGCTCAGATGTTTGAGACACATAATTTTGACATCACTTCAAGAGAATTACATGATTAGTGCACTTGGTTGAATTGTAACCATAGGTGGTGGTGGCAGTGGGATGTTGAGAGCAGGGGAGGGTGAGGGAAATTAAGAAAAGTGGGAGGTGTGAGCATATGCAAATCAATGTTGTTTTTTTTTAAATGGCGTAAGGGCATCAGCAAATTTTTAGCCAATGAACCACTGCGTGAATCTGGTGCCACTGGGGTCCAAGAGCTGAACCTTTTTAATTTTTCCCGTAAGAAATTGTTTGCGCGCGCATTTTACCCAATTGATTCAAATTTCCTGAAAATCACCCTCAAGTCACTGAAAGTTTTTTCTGAGGCTGACATGTCTAAGCTCAATATCTGTTAGGTAAAGGGTTAAAGATTTTCATAGGGGAATCAGATAATCAGATAAAAAGAAAATTCCAGAAACCAGAAGTAATTTCAGTGCACAGCATGCAACGTGTTCTATAAAGGAATCAGAAATGGGTGTTTTAGTCCCCCGCCCACTACTTTGAGTAAAAAAATATATGTATCAACTTCAGCGGGTCATAAGGGGGTCATAAAATGTGATTTCCAGCAATTCTGAAAATGCATTCAGTGTCCCCTGGGTGACCTTGACCAAGATTTTGAACCTCCATTGATTTTTGACTCATTTAGTGATGGTCCCAGATCCAGACGTTATACGATGCTTGAAACATGAGCGTGACGCCCAAATTTTGAGAGTAGAAATGCGTGTACGAACTTCGGGAATGCATTAGGGAGCAAAATATGCGATTTTCAGCAATTCTGAAAATGCACTTGATGTCCCCTGGGCGGCCACAGTGACCTTGACCTACAGTTGGAACCTCCAGTGACTGTCGAATCATTGGGTTTTGTTCTGGGTCCATAAGTCACACCAAGCCTGCGATATGGGCGTGTCACCCTTTTAAAACACAATAAGGGACACTCACAATACACCATGTGGTTAAAAACATAGGTAGTCGAGTAAGCCTGCTTGTGACTGTCTATCAGTATGCCAAATAGCAGTGAGATAGGATAATTCGTGTAGGAGTTATCGTACGGACAAAGTATTGGCTAAAAGACAAAAGACTGGAGAATAAAAAAAAGAAGAAAAAGGGGAAAAAAGAAGAGAAAAAGATTCTATACAAAAACAATAGTCTGTGTGTTTCACACAAACTAACTAGATAAACAGAATTTACTGCTGTTTTCGTGAACAGACGGAATCAGATTTTTTTTTTCAAGAAACCAGAAATAACTTTTGTGCACAACATTCAACGTGCTCAAAAAGGAATCAGAAATGGATATTTTTGTCCCCGTCCATGTTTTAGTATAAAAATACATGTATGAACTTCAGCAGTACATTGGGGATAATAAAAGATACTTCCTTACTTATCAACTTGGTCCCAGGTGGGACATATGGCTGCAATAGGTTTTCCCCACTTGTCATGATCTTGAGCTTGGGCACTTGCTTCACCCCACTTAAGTCCCATCTCTTTCAGCTCTGCCATCACTGTCCTTCGCTAGGTGGTCTTTGGCCTGCCCCTCTTTCGTTTTCCAACCGGGGTCCATCTTTGTGCACTCACATCTAAGATGTCCAGCTTGTATCAATTCATCTCACTGATGACTTGAGCTGTCTTTGATTTTTAAATATAGTGCGCACATTCCATGCTCCTAACCGGATAGTGAATTTGGGTCCTAAAAGACTCCGTGTCGAGCCCCTGACTCCCTTAACCCTTACCCAACGAATCGGCTGCATCCGCCCGCGTAATATGCAGATTCATCTGTTGAAAAAATAGTAATTTTTTTTTAAAATTCAACAAAACCATATCATGTGACTCCTCGTTGGAACGAGCTCGTCGAGCTCGTTCCAACTAGGTGTCACATGATATGGTTTTGTTGAAATGTTTTGAAAAAAAATAAAAAAAATGATATTTAAAATAATAAATTTTGATATCGTCTGCGTTGGGTAAAAGGCTAGATAGGCTTTCATCGGAAGCTTTCATAGTGACAGTGTTCTAGCTGGAGTCTTTGGCATCCCTTGTTGATGATTGTATTCTCTTTACAGTTTCTGTAACTGACTTGTGTTTTATGTGATGGGGTTGTTAGTCCCACGCCCAACCCACAACCTGGAGGACCAGGTGCTGTTTTCGTCTGACCTCTAACCTTGAAACCTGCCCGGCATTGCTGAACCTACCAGGGTTAAAAACCCCGGCCGATATAGCTTTCAGGGTTCGAACAAGGTGCTCAGGTCTACCCACCAGAGAAGATATTTGGCCACTTCCGGAGAAACTTGCATTTGGGGGGGGGGGGGGAGGGGACTTTTATGTGTTTTTCCATTGAAAATTGGCTTTTTTCGGAAATATAAAGATTTCGATGAATTTTCATATAGAGATGCTATACTTACCGACATTCTAACCAATCAACCAAGCATTCAACAAGATGTGTCGTATGTCTAAAATGTTCGTCTAATTACAGGGAATACCAAGTCTTTGGTCTGATTTTCCAATCGGTTGTACAATGTCATATTTCGGGGTTTAAAGGGCTTTTTCGAAATAAAATTAAAGAATTTCGGGATTTATGCTTTAATAAGTTTTTCATTACACGCCTGTTCTACGAAATCCCCATCTACAGCAACACTAAACCACGCGGAAAGTGAAAAATGTGCGGAACGAAAATCATTAACGGAGTATTTTTATAAAGAAGCGAGATTTCACTGGAAATTTCTACAAATTGTGCTCCCGCAATTACAATTTGATTCGCTAGCGATAGCTAAAATCGTCCCGGAGTTCCAATGTGTTCTATGTGCCACTCGGCACGTAAAACACATTAGAACCCAGGGGACGAAATAGTAACACAGGTTCCCCTCGCAAATGTGGCTGGCGATAAAATGTGTTCTTTTAAAATTGGCTTTTATAGACGTGAGGCGTGTAATAAACACAGAGCGACACGCGTGTGTGAATGGGTTAATCGATATGACATTCGTGCCATATCGATTAACCCATTCACACACGCGTGTCGTTCTGTGTATTTACTTCATATTGGTACCCATTGTGTTAAGTGATAGTATGCAACTCGAGAGTAGTAATTTCTCATACATTATATCTATAAGGGAACTATGGTGTGAAAAAATGAGTGATTTTCACAAATTGAATTTGTGATAGAGAGATAAAGCAATTGCTCAGCTAATCAATTCTCTTGGAAAGATTGTCTCGAAGAGTGTTTATGTAGAGGTAAATAACGAGTTGGTGTTGGATAGGCGAGAGAAAGCTCCCCGTCTCGGGCCGTTAGGCCCGAGACGGGGTGCTTTCTCTCGCCTATCCAACACCAGCGAGTTATTTATCCTACTTAAAAACTGTGTGTCTGTTTTGTAATAAACTCCCCGTAGAGAACCCCTGAAGTGTGTAACCCTTTTCATATATCCAACAGTTGGCTATTTTAAGGGTGAATCCCGCTCACTGATTGATCTGGAGAAATGTTAATCAATGCAGCTGATGTTAAATCAATCAATCCTTTGCTGTCTTCAGAAGGTGATAACTTTAAAACACATTTAATACAACACAGTCAAAATGAGCGCACATGATTCTGATGGAGATATTTTTATTACCCAAAATACGTTTAAAGACAAAAGTGAATATGAAAACGATACGGATGGTATACTAAGCGATGTTTTAGATTTACAAGAAATTAATAAAGAGAATGGGTCGAATTTTAACATTGATAATATTTTCACAGACCTATTTAATGACGTTTCTGACAATGAATTGGTACGTTGTACTGATGAAGTTCTCCGTGAAGTACCACACCAAGCTTTAACTTCCAGACGCCTCGTAACGCCAATTCCTGATACGGAACGGGATAACATTTCTCACTCCCGATTTGCAAAGAAAACGGAGTCCAAGAGTAAATGGGTATTAAGCCTTTTTCAAAGGTGGATGGATAACAGACGAATGGTTCAGTTGGAGAGAAATGACATTAGACATGTTAGTGAGGACATTTTTTAACAATGAATAATCATATGTCAGACTATTGTTTGGGAGCTTTGATATTGATATTGACATTGATATTTTATTGTTCCAGTTCTTTAACAATATTGGGCTTGTTCCTGTTCTTTAGCAATATTGTGCTTGTTCCTGTTCTTTAACAATATTGGGCTTGTTCCTGTTCTTTAACAACATTGGGCTTGTTCCTGTTCTTTAACAATATTGGGCTTGTTCCTGTTCTTTAACAATATTGGGCTTGTTCCTGTTCTTTAACAATATTGGGCTTGTTCCTGTTCTTTAACAATATTGTGCTTGTTCCTGTTCTTTAACAATATTGGGCTTGTTCCTGTTCTTTAACAATATTGGGCTTGTTCCTGTTCTTTAACAATATTGGGCTTGTTCCTGTTCTTTAACAATATTGGGCTTGTTCCTGTTCTTTAACAATATTGGGCTTGTTCCTGTTCTTTAACAATATTGGGCTTGTTCCTGTTCTTTAGCAATATTGGGCTTGTTCCAGTTCTTTAGCAATATTGTGCTTGTTCCTGTTCTTTAACAATATTGGGCTTGTTCCTGTTCTTTAACAATATTGTGCTTGTTCCTGTTCTTTAACAATATTGGGCTTGTTCCTGTTCTTTAACAATATCGGGCTTGTTCCTGTTCTTTAGCAATATTGTGCTTGTTCCTGTTCTTTAACAGTATTGGGCTTGTTCCTGTTCTTTAGTAATATTGGGCTTGTTCCTGTTCTTTAGCAATATTGGGCTTGTTCCTGTTCTTTAGCAATATTGGGCTTGTTCCTGTTCTTTAGCAATATTGGGCTTGTTCCTGTTCTTTAGCAATATTGGGCTTGTTCCTGTTCATTAGCAATATTGGGCTTGTTCTTGAGTCTGCAATTTCACATCGCCACCTACATATTTTAAGCTCACCTGCTGAAGGTCAGGGAGAGCTTTAGTGATTACTTTCTGTCCCTCGTCCCTTGTACATCGTCCATCTGGCATGAACTTTACATTATCAAACCAAATTTGATATGCATGTTCCTTATCATATGAGAATTCAAGTGTGTTCAAATAAAGGGGGCGCCACAAGTGGCATTACTCTCTTAACCCTTTACCCAACGAATCGAACGCATCCGCCCGCGTAATATGCAAATTCAGCAACTGAAAAAAATATCATTTTTCGAAAACTTTCAACAAAACCATATCATGTGACCCCTCTTTGGAACGAGCTCGTATATAATATAAATATAACAATGTATACATATAACATTGAGTTAACATATTGAAATTTCAACAAAAAAATATATTTCTTGTAGTACATATAAATACAAAATCACAATAATTAAAGCATTGTATACTGGCAGGGGAAGGCAGGGGAAGGCATAGCCAGATTGGCTGTCTTCCTGCCTTTCCCTGAGAGATATAGAAGAAAAAGAGAAAGAAAGATCAGCAAAAGAAAGAGAAAGAAATTGGTATTACACAGCAACATTGTGGATTCCAGTTATTATGTCTTGATTTGGTCTCATTCCAGCATGCGTGCGTAGTGTCGCTGATGATCAACTGCGAAATGTCGCTCCCATGATTCTGCTGACACCGTTCCTCCCATTAGCTTGGAGGTAGTAATATTATGAGTAGATCTACGAAATGGTTGGTGGGAGCAGAATGTGAGGCGACATGGACGAGAATACCAGAGATGAATGTGAGGCGACATGGACGAGAATACCAGAGCAGAATGTCAGGCTACTTGGACGAGAATACCAGAAGCAGAATGTGAGGCGACATGGACGAGAATACCAGATGGACGAGAATACCAGCTTTTATTTATGAAGTTTGTAAACAGAACGGTGATGAGTATCACGGAAAAACACTATATGAAATTTTAATTGCTATCCAACAACACCTTCGTAAAAATGGAAGTCTATTCCAGTGCAAGACTCCATTGAGTCTATTAAGATTCGTAAAGGAAATGTCGTCATTGACATCCCAATGTAACAGGTGTCATTCCCAACGTTTTTTAGGTTTCAGTTTAGTATTTGGTGGTCGGAATACATTTTTTGGTATTACAAACTAACAAATTATCATCTTATATTATCCTGTGTGCTCTGTTTCAATATGAATGATTGCTGCTCACAAACTGAACAGCAATTTTTCGTCAAGTATTCCATTCAAATATGCAACAGAAGGCTGTTGGATATTTTAGTGCACTGCAAAAAGTATAGGTTCTCTTTAGAACCAAAACTGGTTCTAATCTTGTCCCTGAGATGGAACCAGTTCTGTTTAAACAGTATTTATTTCAAATCAAATAAATTTATAAAGATTAACATTAAATATTAACAGAATTAAACATAAATTGAGGAGGTTTCAGCCGTAAGTTTAGAGCTTATACGAGGTTGTCTCAAATCATTATTTAGCAAAGGAGATATGAAAAGTTGGCATATCGAACCAGTTTTGGTTCTATACAGAACCAAAACTGGTTCGATATGCCAACTGTTCATATCTCCTTTGTTTCAAAATGTTTGGCGACTGCGTTGAATAAGCTCCAAGTTTACTGCTGAATCTACTTCAGTTCATGTAATATCCTGTTAACATTGAATGCTAATCCTGGTAAATTTATTTGATTTGAAATAAATACTGTTTAAACAAAACTGGTTCCATCTCAGGGACAAGATTAGAGCCAGTTTTGGTTCTAAAGAGAACCTATATTTTTTTGCACTGTGGTGTGTAATATATCCCACAGCTAGCTTGGATATTTAACTATTCAACTCTTCAGTATATGATAGTCCAATTATGCACCTGTAAATAACAATGAGTGACGTCAGTAAAAGTTTTTAAGTGAATTTCTATCATTGAACTAAATGATCATAAGAAAGGGATTATGGGAATGATGGATAGGTGAAAAGAGGTGGACCTCGACGTCATGATGTCACGACGTCATAACATCACTCTTCAACTCTACACTGCAAAAAATATAGGTTCTCTTTAGAACCAAAACTGGTTCTAATCTTGTCCCTGAGATGGAACCAGTTCTGTTTGAAAAGTATTTATTTCAAATCAAATAAATTTATAAAGATTAACATTAAATATTAACAGAATTAAACATAAATTGAGGGGGTTTCAGCCGTAAGTTTAGAGCTTATACGAGGTTGTTTCAAATCATTATTAAGCAAAGGAGATATGAACAGTTGGCATATCGAACCAGTTTTGGTTCTATACAGAACCAAAACTGGTTCGATATGCCAACTGTTCATATCTCCATTGTTTCAAAATGTTTGGCGACTGCGTTGAATAAGCTCCAAGTTTACTGCTGAATCAATTTCAGTTCATGTAATATTCTGTTAAAATTGAATGCTAATCTTGGTAAATTTATTTGATTTGAAATAAATACTTTTTAAACAGAACTGGTTCCATCTCAGGGACAAGCTTAGATCCAGTTTTGGTTCTAAAGAGAACTTATATTTTTTGCAGTGTATGGTTGAAATTCTTGACCAGTTTAGAGCTCACCTGAGGCTGCAGCTATATATTTTTCTGGAGAATTAAAAACCAATGGACCAGCCTGACAAGGTCGCATTTCAACACAACAAGTGAGTATGAAAATTATGACGATGGGAAATGTTTATTAGATGCCCGAATGGAATTTCCCTGTATTTCATTCCCATCACCATTAGGTGTTTGGTGTAAGACAAACATAAATTCTCCAGTTATTATATTCTGGTGGGCAGAGTGGGGCAAGAATACCGTCAAGCGCCTGGAAAAGGAAGTTCTGTTCAAGTTTTCATCTGGATCCTCAATTTAATATCCATTGAATTTCACTACAACCCTCTTTCAGTACTACGGGTATTCTTCTGATGGTTAGCTGATACTGTACAAACTATCAGCCAGACAACTGGCAGATGGGTGAGAGCTGGATAGGAAATCTAGTAAGCGCCTGGGAAAGGGGGTGTTGTCCAATTTTTCAATATAATTTGCGAGGCGGGATGGTCGGTAGCTCATTCGTATGACAGTTACGCGAGTGAGTTTGCTGGTCCTGTTCTCGGAATCCTAATAAACAAATCTCTACTTGCACACAAGTCAACTCTGTATGGTGAAAGGGTCGTCAAACATTACTAATCGGGTACAAAAAAATAACAGAAAAGCCGAACACGCCCAACAAAAGACTGCCACCGACGGACGACATCTTCACGCCCCATCTCACAGATGCTTCCACCAACACAGAACGTGTCGTGATTACTTTCACTTCTAGAATTGTGCCATTGTGAATTCAATTCAGAAATGATAAAGTGGAATCGACACGACTGGCATGGATGCCTGCTCATCCTGAACTTCTAAATGACATTGTTTGTTCCTGTGATGACAATAATTGTACGGAGTCATATTGTCATAATGAGACTATGGATGCTTCGGAAATGATAGACTGTGCAGAAACATTGAATATGCAGTTCCCATTAACGAAAGTGATTAAAGGCAGTGATGCACATCAGAACACATTTTGAAATTGAAAATCCCAATGTGACCAGATGCGACCAGACCTAGAATCTGTTATCAGGGCTGGGAGGAGTTAAAAGGTTCCTTAACGCGTTAACGTGTTAAATAATTCCGCGTTAACGAGTTCAATGATAGTAGTATGCTATGTGGTTTTTGATCCTATTCTGGGGGAGCAGGATGGGGGAGCAGGGGGGGAGCAGGGTGGATGACGTCATCATAATTAAAATGTTACGTAAGGTAATTAATATTACTTAATGATTTTTTTTTTTTAATCACTATAATAATTAATGTAATTAATGACTGTTGCATAATTAATGTAATTAATGTAATTAATGTAATTAATGAGTGTAATTAGGGTTGATTATAATAATTAGTATATTAATAAATGAATTAATATTGACGTACTGGACATATGCGCATGCTATCGACTGACTGACCCGCATCACGTGTCTGGGTATCATTAAATCGATTTTTTTTCTTTTCAAACGCCAACTACTGACAGATGTTGAAGCAATTAAATCTATTGTCACACTTTAACGACCGGTCATAAATATCGTTAGACTGGACATGCTATCATGTATTTAAAAATCAATATATCACGTGACAAGATGTGTCTTGCTTTTACCTGAAGACTGTGAACGACTCCATTGTGGCTATTTTTATAGGTATAATTTGATTTAATAACTTGGCGTGATTCTTACATATTAATAATGCAAGTTTATTCTTCTCGTTTTTATGGCTGTCGAAAAACTCTCATAGACCAAGATATTCTGATTTTACCCCTCACGCGATAAAGTATTTTTTTAACGGTCCAATTTCTACGTTATGACGAGTTCTCAAAAAAAAAATCACAAGAGAAATCGCCATGAGACTACTGTACACGTGGGAGAGGATATACATGGCTGTACTTTATGCCCCAATACTTTGATGAATTAACGGATCATCTGAAAACCCACCAAGAAGGTGCTTTGAACTGTCAATTTTGTGTTTCAATAGCAAATTCAACAAAAGAGAGAGGCAGTGTACATCGAACAGACGTCGATGTCAAGATGTTCCAGTGGACGTTTTGTCTGAAATCCTATACTAGGAAAGATACATTAGAAAAATACATGGAGAAATGTCAAAACTCGACATTTAACTGCGCGATTTGCGGGTTTCAGCTGATTCAACTTAACCGTCATCGCGCCACAAGTAGCAGAAATGCACAACTCGATTGGCCGGTGGAGACGTTCCTCATCAAATAAGGGGGGTCAAACGAGGTTATGAGGAGGGGTGAAGGAGACAAGTGTGCGGTCATATGTTTAAAATTTTAATAACCTTAATTGCTATGACGTAATCTCCTTAATAAATAGCGTATATTCATTTAATATAATATATTAATAATTTTCGTTAAATAATTCATTTTTTATTCCGCACCCCTGTATCCCCTCACAGTACCTAAAACTTCAATGAACGCTCCTCCACCAGGTCATCCAATACTAAAAAACTTTTGGAAACCGCTCTCCCCCGCCCCCACCATAATCTTAAAAAGAGTTGCTTTGTCACAAACACACACTTTTTTAACCAATCATACACCTCCGTTATCCCACACCCTCACCGTCACACCCCTGTATCCCCTCACAGTACCTAAAACTTTCCTGAATTCCCCTCCACCAAGTCATCCAATACTAAAAAAAAAACTTTTGGAAACCTCTCTCCCCCCCTCCCCCAGCCCTCACAATAGCTAAATTATCTCGAACCCCAGTTCAGTTCTCTAAATGTAATGGACATGTCAGGCCCCCGAATACGCCTTCCCCACAATTTTGAGCGATCAAATTACCCCGATTAGTCTCCTCTCATAACTTACCACTCTCTTAACCCGTATTTACTATGAGATTGTCCCCTTAATAAATAGCGTATGTTCATTTAATATAATATATTAATAATTTTCGTTAAATAATTCATTCCACAAGACACTTGTCGAAAAAACAAAATGGCGGATTAGTTTGACAGAAATACGCGTATCGATTTATTCAGGAATGTCTGTCGGTTGTGTCCTTGGGCAAGACACTTCATCCCTATTGACCATGTGGGGGCATGGTGACGCTGTGCACTAAGGCGTACTGCACGTCGATGGAGCACCTGTCTTCAACCAATGCAGACCCTGTGTAGAATCTTGACAGTTGCTTGCCGTTGCTCGGTGGCTCTCTCCGACTTTCCCCACCCGTAAAACTGTCGTGGTCATGATTAGTTATTGTGCAGACCTTAAAATCCAATAAATAAATATAAATAAATAGTCGGTTATCAAAACAGCCCTTAAGTGTTTAACAGTTAATTGTGGACCAGTGCGTTTAAAAGTGAAAAAAAATTAGGTGATAGCATACGGACTGTGTTTAATCATAGAAAAATCACACCCGCGCTATTACTAACCCGTATGATTTATTTTTGAATGTTCGCTGAAAAATAACCCACCCATCTAAGTAAAAGCATGAATGAGCTACCATTATCTTATTACCTATGTGAGGTGGGGGTGGTCGGTAACGTTGTGTACTATGGCGTACTACCTTCAGCCAATGATAACCCTGTGTAGAACTTTGACAGTTGGTCGCCTCTGCACGATGGTTCTTTCCGGATTGCTCCAACTGTCGTTAAATAAATGAAAAAAAACTACAATTCTATAATAACAGGCCAAGCCAACAGTACTTTCACCCCCCCTCATTTTAATAGTTGAAAAGCGCTGTTACTCGATCAAAAAAAATGGTAAAAGGATATGCGACTCTATATTAGCCACCCAAATTTGCGAGACTTGGGGAAAATATAACCCACCTAGAGCTGCACCAAAGCTACGTACTCTATTCGAACTCCCGCATTGTGTCCTTGGGCAAGTTAATTTACCCCGACTATCCACATGGGAGCACGATGACGGCGTGTAATAAAGTGTACTGCACGTCGGTGATACGCATATTTTAGAACAATCTAACCCTGCTTGTGCGGATTTCCGACGTTGGTGAGATGACAGTTACTCGTCGTTGCTCTGTGGTTCTCTTTGGATATTCCGGAGGCTGCCTGTAAAATTGTCACGTTTAATTATAACTTGAACTTGATGTCCGGGTGTAATGAAATAGCGTATTTTCTGCAGACATTCTAAATAAACGCAGCTGGTTTACAGACCTGTACATATTTTTTTTTCAATTGAGTAAAAATATATGATAGTTACTGATGTAACACGCCGATTAGTGTGTTTAATGAATCTAACTACGCCATTCCGACCGACCCTTTGCCCACCATGATCACAACAAACGTTTCAATTCTCTCTCTCTCTCTCTCTCTCTCTCTCTCTCTCTCTCTCTCTCTCTCTCTCTCACCGATACAGTATGGGTGGAAACTAATTGCTTTCAAGCTGTTGTTTTTTTTTTTCTAGGTTTTACCACTCCCCTTACAGCGCAAATCGAAATGAAATCTAATTCATTGAACCATACTACAGTGGATGTCAAAATTAATTTTTGAACGCCATTTTTTCTATGTGCCACTATCAGCAGCTATGACCATAGCGTAACTTTGTGGTAAAATGCTTATTTTTGTACAAAACTCAAGACCTTTCTCTGACAAATGCCTATATAAAAACAAGATAATACGCGAGAATGCGTTGTGTACCTGCATTTTGTTGATAAAATATGGCATGACCACATTCCCGAATATTAATGATGTACCCGCTTAATAACAGCCGAATTTTTTATCGGATCACAGTTTTTTTTTTGATTTGAATAATTGCCGATTTTTTTATTAAATCACATTCAGTAATTTATGTAGATTTCCTGAACTGGGCGAAGGTCAAGAAAGGCACTCTGTAGTTTAGGAGACTCCACAAATAAAAACAAAATAAAAAATCTTAGATATCTTGCATTTTTTTAAATTATCCATATTAACCAGAAATCAAAACTAGTCAAATTAATTAGAATTAAATTACAAATAGATATGAAATTTGCAGTAAAATGAACACTGGTATATGCTGCTGGCCGCATTTTTAGTTGTCTGTAATGGCTGTTGTTCAGAATGTCACCCTATTGGGGTGAGTTTTCGCATTTTTGGTCCAGTTTCATGAGATCTTCCACGAAGTCCGTTCCACATTCGCAATCTTTTCCAGGGGCCATTCTTCAAAGGCTGGTCCATCGCAACTTTGCGGAGATATTGTTTTCTGGACGACAAACTGCAATATGATCTGGGTTTCCGATCAGACCCCTTGGGATATTTTGATCTTTAAGGATGTTTGCCAAAATTTTCCACCCTGTCGGTTGAAAATCTTTTCTTTTTCGCAGCAGATCATTTATTAGATCACACATATTGGAGCCCGAAATTGTAATGCCGTTATACACGAGTCGATCTTTCTCATCCCAGGATAAATTGGGTATATTCTTTATTATCTGGAGTAACAAAAGCGCCTTCTGCTGCATGGAATCTGGTATAACGGCTAACCAGTCCGGATGATTTTCCACTGAAAAACTAGTCGTTAAGGAGTGTGGTTTGATTGGCGATCAATTAATTAGTGATCAATTAGTGGCAATTAGTGATCAATTAGTGGCAATTAGTGATCAATTGATCACTAATTAGTGGCAATTAGTGACCATTAGTGATCAATGATCACTAATTAGTGGCAATTAGTGATCAATTGATCACTAATTAGTGGCAATTAGTGATCAATTTATCACTAATTAGTGGCAATTAGTGATCAATTGATCACTAATTAGTGACAATTAGTGACCATTAGTGATCAATTAGTGGTAATTAGTGATCATTTTACGTGATTTAAATCACTAAAAACCGTTTTATCGAATTGTAAAATCACTAAAAACCATTTTACCGAATTGTAAAACCGATAAAAACCAATGAAAACCGATAAAAACCAATGAAAAACCGATGGAAACTGATGAAAAACCAATGAAAAACCGATATGCACATGTAATTATCTGATTAAATGGATTATCTGATTAAACAGTGTAGAGATGGTGGTTCAGATGTGCTACCTTGTCATGAATGTGACTTTGATGTTTCTTTTTTTTTGAAGCAAACTATATCAATTTGTAACTTATTTTACCTCAGAGCTCTACCACTGGAATTTCCCACAATGCACTGTGTGAGAATTTGAAGTAACCAATGATCAACAGGTTGGGGTAGAACCCACCTTATCTTGATATATAATTAGCCAATCAGCGATTGACAGGTTGGGGTGGGACCCATTCTATTCATACATATAAATGGCAGAGTGTTGGAACTGTATTGCCACTCTATTACTCGCTTCTGAAAATGATGAATTCACGCTACGTCTGTGAATTGTGTCAAAAATCTTACTCTCATAAAACTAATTATTATCGACACAGACGAAAATTACATAAAAATGTAAATTTTAAACACACTATAGGGGGAGCGAACTCAAATACAGCCGAGTTAACAACCAGATCTGTCTGTAACGAGCCACCCTATCCTCCAGTGCATATGAAATCAGCCTTTAGTTGGAACAATGCATTAACAAGTGGAAATATTTTGGGGCTTGCAAATAAGCTAGAGCCAGTAAAATCGCTAGTGATGGATGACTCAACCAACCTACCCTCAAGCAGAATTCAGTGTATTGAACCATGGGGGAGTAAACAGTTGCAGGAAATACGCACACCCCTGAATGCTGCAGCTGTCCCGCCTATAGACCAGGGTATGAGACCAATTCCTGAATCTTCAACATCGGGTTCTGAAGAGAAAGGGCTGCTGAACCACACAATCTTTCAGCGCCAATCAAATTTACGCAAAGAAACCACCAAACCACACTCCTTAACGACTAGTCTTTCAGTGGAAAATCATCCGGACTGGTTAGCCGTTATACCAGATTCCATGCAGCAGAAGGCGCTTTTGTTACTCCAGATAATAAAGAATATACCCAATTTATCCTGGGATGAGAAAGATCGACTCGTGTATAACGGCATTACAATTTCGGGCTCCAATATGTGTGATCTAATAAATGATCTGCTGCGAAAAAGAAAAGATTTTCAACCGACAGGGTGGAAAATTTTGGCAAACATCCTTAAAGATCAAAATATCCCAAGGGGTCTGATCGGAAACCCAGATCATATTGCAGTTTGTCGTCCAGAAAACAATATCTCCGCAAAGTTGCGATGGACCAGCCTTTGAAGAATGGCCCCTGGAAAAGATTGCGAATGTGGAACGGACTTCGTGGAAGATCTCATGAAACTGGACCAAAAATGCGAAAACTCACCCCAATAGGGTGACATTCTGAACAACAGCCATTACAGACAACTAAAAATGCGGCCAGCAGCATATACCAGTGTTCATTTTACTGCAAATTTCATATCTATTTGTAATTTAATTCTAATTAATTTGACTAGTTTTGATTTCTGGTTAATATGGATAATTTAAAAAAATGCAAGATATCTAAGATTTTTTATTTTGTTTTTATTTGTGGAGTCTCCTAAACTACAGAGTGCCTTTCTTGACCTTCGCCCAGTTCAGGAAATCTACATAAATTACTGAATGTGATTTAATAAAAAAATCGGCAATTATTCAAATCCAAAAAAAAACTGTGATCCGATAAAAAATTCGGCTGTTATTAAGCGGGTACATCATTAATATTCGGGAATGTGGTCATGCCATATTTTATCAACAAAATGCAGGTACCCAACGCATTCTCGCGTATTATCTTGTTTTTATATAGGCATTTGTCAGAGAAAGGTCTTGAGTTTTGTACAAAAATAAGCATTTTACCACAAAGTTACGCTATGGTCATAGCTGCTGATAGTGGCACATAGAAAAAATGGCGTTCAAAAATTAATTTTGACATCCACTGTAGTATGGTTCAATGAATTAGATTTCATTTCGATTTGCGCTGTAAGGGGAGTGGTAAAACCTAGAAAAAAAAAAAAACAACAGCTTGAAAGCAATTAGTTTCCACCCATACTGTATCGGTGAGAGAGAGAGAGAGAGAGAGAGAGAGAGAGAGAGAGAGAGAGAGAGAGAGAGAGAGAATTGAAACGTTTGTTGTGATCATGGTGGGCAAAGGGTCGGTCGGAATGGCGTAGTTAGATTCATTAAACACACTAATCGGCGTGTTACATCAGTAACTATCATATATTTTTACTCAATTGAAAAAAAAATATGTACAGGTCTGTAAACCAGCTGCGTTTATTTAGAATGTCTGCAGAAAATACGCTATTTCATTACACCCGGACATCAAGTTCAAGTTATAATTAAACGTGACAATTTTACAGGCAGCCTCCGGAATATCCAAAGAGAACCACAGAGCAACGACGAGTAACTGTCATCTCACCAACGTCGGAAATCCGCACAAGCAGGGTTAGATTGTTCTAAAATATGCGTATCACCGACGTGCAGTACACTTTATTACACGCCGTCATCGTGCTCCCATGTGGATAGTCGGGGTAAATTAACTTGCCCAAGGACACAATGCGGGAGTTCGAATAGAGTACGTAGCTTTGGTGCAGCTCTAGGTGGGTTATATTTTCCCCAAGTCTCGCAAATTTGGGTGGCTAATATAGAGTCGCATATCCTTTTACCATTTTTTTTTGATCGAGTAACAGCGCTTTTCAACTATTAAAATGAGGGGGGTGAAAGTACTGTTGGACTGGCCTGTTATTATAGAATTGTAGTTTTTTTTCATTTATTTAACGACAGTTGGAGCAATCCGGAAAGAACCATCGTGCAGAGGCGACCAACTGTCAAAGTTCTACACAGGGTTATCATTGGCTGAAGGTAGTACGCCATAGTACACAACGTTACCGACCACCCCCACCTCACATAGGTAATAAGATAATGGTAGCTCTTTCATGCTTTTACTTAGATGGGTGGGTTATTTTTCAGCGAACATTCAAAAATAAATCATACGGGTTAGTAATAGCGCGGGTGTGATTTTTCTATGATTAAACACAGTCCGTATGCTATCACCTAATTTTTTTTCACTTTTAAACGCACTGGTCCACAATTAACTGTTAAACACTTAAGGGCTGTTTTGATAACCGACTATTTATTTATATTTATTTATTGGATTTTAAGGTCTGCACAATAACTAATCATGACCACGACAGTTTTACGGGTGGGGAAAGTCGGAGAGAGCCACCGAGCAACGGCAAGCAACTGTCAAGATTCTACACAGGGTCTGCATTGGTTGAAGACAGGTGCTCCATCGACGTGCAGTACGCCTTAGTGCACAGCGTCACCATGCCCCCACATGGTCAATAGGGATGAAGTGTCTTGCCCAAGGACACAACCGACAGACATTCCTGAATAAATCGATACGCGTATTTCTGTCAAACTAATCCGCCATTTTGTTTTTTCGACAAGTGTCTTGTGGAATGAATTATTTAACGAAAATTATTAATATATTATATTAAATGAACATACGCTATTTATTAAGGGGACAATCTCATAGTAAATACGGGTTAAGAGAGTGGTAAGTTATGAGAGGAGACTAATCGGGGTAATTTGATCGCTCAAAATTGTGGGGAAGGCGTATTCGGGGGCCTGACATGTCCATTACATTTAGAGAACTGAACTGGGGTTCGAGATAATTTAGCTATTGTGAGGGCTGGGGGAGGGGGGGAGAGAGGTTTCCAAAAGTTTTTTTTTTAGTATTGGATGACTTGGTGGAGGGGAATTCAGGAAAGTTTTAGGTACTGTGAGGGGATACAGGGGTGTGACGGTGAGGGTGTGGGATAACGGAGGTGTATGATTGGTTAAAAAAGTGTGTGTTTGTGACAAAGCAACTCTTTTTAAGATTATGGTGGGGGCGGGGGAGAGCGGTTTCCAAAAGTTTTTTAGTATTGGATGACCTGGAGGAGGGGCGTCCATTGAAGTTTTAGGTACTGTGAGGGGATACAGGGGTGCGGAATAAAAAATGAATTATTTAACGAAAATTATTAATATATTATATTAAATGAATATACGCTATTTATTAAGGAGATTACGTCATAGCAATTAAGGTTATTAAAATTTTAAACATATGACCGCACACTTGTCTCCTTCACCCCTCCTCATAACCTCGTTTGACCCCCCTTATTTGATGAGGAACGTCTCCACCGGCCAATCGAGTTGTGCATTTCTGCTACTTGTGGCGCGATGACGGTTAAGTTGAATCAGCTGAAACCCGCAAATCGCGCAGTTAAATGTCGAGTTTTGACATTTCTCCATGTATTTTTCTAATGTATCTTTCCTAGTATAGGATTTCAGACAAAACGTCCACTGGAACATCTTGACATCGACGTCTGTTCGATGTACACTGCCTCTCTCTTTTGTTGAATTTGCTATTGAAACACAAAATTGACAGTTCAAAGCACCTTCTTGGTGGGTTTTCAGATGATCCGTTAATTCATCAAAGTATTGGGGCATAAAGTACAGCCATGTATATCCTCTCCCACGTGTACAGTAGTCTCATGGCGATTTCTCTTGTGATTTTTTTTTTGAGAACTCGTCATAACGTAGAAATTGGACCGTTAAAAAAATACTTTATCGCGTGAGGGGTAAAATCAGAATATCTTGGTCTATGAGAGTTTTTCGACAGCCATAAAAACGAGAAGAATAAACTTGCATTATTAATATGTAAGAATCACGCCAAGTTATTAAATCAAATTATACCTATAAAAATAGCCACAATGGAGTCGTTCACAGTCTTCAGGTAAAAGCAAGACACATCTTGTCACGTGATATATTGATTTTTAAATACATGATAGCATGTCCAGTCTAACGATATTTATGACCGGTCGTTAAAGTGTGACAATAGATTTAATTGCTTCAACATCTGTCAGTAGTTGGCGTTTGAAAAGAAAAAAAATCGATTTAATGATACCCAGACACGTGATGCGGGTCAGTCAGTCGATAGCATGCGCATATGTCCAGTACGTCAATATTAATTCATTTATTAATATACTAATTATTATAATCAACCCTAATTACACTCATTAATTACATTAATTACATTAATTATGCAACAGTCATTAATTACATTAATTATTATAGTGATTAAAAAAAAAAAATCATTAAGTAATATTAATTACCTTACGTAACATTTTAATTATGATGACGTCATCCACCCTGCTCCCCCCCTGCTCCCCCATCCTGCTCCCCCAGAATAGGATCAAAAACCACATAGCATACTACTAATGATCAAAAGAGGAGCTCAAATATTAACCCAGAGCTTCATTTGAACTAACTTTGATCTGAGGTCCTATGGATGCTGTATACCAAATATAATATATAACATTACGTTTCAAGGAATTGTACAGGCGATTATCAATTGGTTCCCGCCAAACATGCTAATTATGATGTGAAGAGATTCTTTAAAATTAGAGAAAGTCCTAATTGTCACAAACTATTATTAACCCTTTACCTAACACGAAAAGCAGACGACACTTGCAAAAAAAATTCTTGAATAACTCATTTTTTTGACGAGCTCGTTCCAACGAGGGGTCATAACTTATGTTTTTGAGACAAAAAATGAAAATATTTTGAAAATTAATTGGCGATTTTTGAGAATAGCGCTGGCCGGTTTTGGCCGTTACGTTGGGTAAAGGGTTAACAAGGTACTCAAATGCCTTATATTACTTTACGTTTCAGCCATGTCTATTCAAGTTTAAGTGACTAAGGATCGCGGTGACTGAGTGATTACGGCTTTAGTCTTCAAACCTTCCACGGTCCAATCTATGCCAGGGGTAACTACATTGTGCCTTGGGTAAGGCACCTATTCATTATTTCCAATGTGGGGACATGGCGGCGCTGTGTACCAAGGCGTACTGCTCGTCCGTAGGGCTCTTGTCCTCAACCAAAGTGAACGCAGCTGTTGTACGTTGGGGAGTCAGGAAGTTGCTCAGCGCTGTTCGGTGGTTCTCTCTGGCTTCCTCCACCCATAAAACTCCGACACGAGGTGACCCTGACCGTCGAAAGTGTCGTTAAACTCATAAAATTAATAAATTCAAGCGACTCTCGGTTTTGTAGATATTTATTGCACACAAGAACAGTAAATTGATATAATGATTAATAATTAGTACAAAGCATTAATATTGTATCTGTTCTCAAATGCCTCATCAGACTATTCATTGACCAGCATGCATTTTTCATATAATAGACTTTGTGACAGTTAAGTTATTCTCTCGATTGATGTAAAATCCTGACACTGCTTCTAGAACCAACAAAAGTAGAATTGCAAATACCCATATTGTAGTTTGAACACCATCTGAAAGAGAGGTAAAAATGAACAGAATATTTCGGATTCAATTCCAATTGGAGACAACTACATTTATCTATTGACTAAAGTGAATTTTTTGATTTGATTGGTTGATAGATACGTGGTATGAGACCATATTCATTGAAACCCACGATACGTCCGCCCAGCCAATGACAAAGCCTCGTTCTGAATTCTACAAATTGTCCATACCCCGTAGAAGACGCGTCATTCCAGTTTTACAGTGTTCATGTATTATATTTTAATTTTTTATCTCCAAAATATAGCTCATGACCCCTTATTGGAATGAACTTGTCGAGTACCCTCCGATGTGGGGTTCATAAGCTATGTTTTTGAGACAAAAAAGAAAAAAGAAATTCAATAATTTTTTTATACTAGTCATATCGGCATATTTTCACAAAAACTCTTTTGCACAAAAATTCCACAGAAACGTGTATGGCTCAACAATGGAAGATAACAGATCTCATGCTGTGTGTGTTCACACATGAAATAGATTGTACTTCTAAAACGGAAAGTCAATAGATAAATTCGTTACCCCTTCGGCCTCATGGGATACGGCTGGCCTCGGGTAGGTAAAAACCCGTACCACGTGATCAGACACGGGGTAACTAATATTATCTAAGAAGAACGTAATTCCCCCAGTACAAATAAAAACGTCAAGACAAAATACTAGAGCATATCTAGTGTTTTTTGAGTGGATACCGAAAAAGATCTCATGAGTCACCAAGACAAATGTTTATTGTTTAAAATAACCATTTGTCTCGATCACAAACTCTAGATTTTTTTTATTATACGTTTTTAGCTTAACTTGACACAGTCAAGATAAGCTATTGCGTGCGGAAGTCTATTAGTCTGTGAGTCTGTTCAATTTTCCTTTAGCACGGGCTATACCCCGCAGTTCTTGTCTGATCGTCACGAAATTTCATGTGCAGATTTGGGGTCATGTCGAGATGAGAACGTTCCCCTTTGGTCGCGATCGGGCAACCGGTATGGCTGCCCGAGCCCAAAACCCGAAAACCATTAGCACAGTCTACAGGTCGTATTTGTGAAGGGATTTCATTGTAACTTGGTACGATGTCTCAGTATAATGCCTAGATGAGAACGTCCCCTTTTGGGCATAATCTACCCAAGCCCGAAACCCAAAAACTTTTAGCACAGTCTGCAGGTCATGTTTAATATCGTGGGATTTCATTGTAACTTGGTAGGATGACTCCCTATGATGTATAGATGAGAATTTCCCCATTTGGGCGTGATCTGCCAACCGTGACGACTGCCCGAGCCCAAAACCCGAAAACCTTTAGCACAGTCTACAGGTCATATTTATTGAGAAATTTCATTGTAACTTGGTGGATTGACTTCATACAATGTCTAGATAAGAAAGTCCCCTTTTGGTCCTGATTGGGAAACTGTGACGGCTACAGGGGCCCAAAGCCCGAAAACCTTTAGCACAGTCTACAGGTCATATTTATGAAGGGTTAGGGATTTCATTGGAACTTGGTATGATGACTCCAAATAATGTCTAGATGAGAACGTCCCATTTTGATCGCGATCATTCAGCCTTGATGGGTGTCCGAGCCCAAAACCTTTAGCATAGGCAAAAGGTCATATTTATGGAAGGATTGCATTGTAACCTGTTAGGTTGACTCCATATAATGCCTAGATGATGACATCCCCTTTTGGTAGTAATTGGTCAACTGTGATGGCTGCAGGTGCCCGAAGCCCGAAAATCTTGAGCACAGTCTACAGGCCATATGTATGAAGGGATTTCATTGTAACTTCGTAGGATCACTCCAGATGATGCCCAGATGAGAATGACCCCTTTTGGTTGCGATCATGCAACGATTATAGCTGCCCGAGCCCGAAGCCCGAATACCTTTAGCACAGTCTACAGGTTATATTTATGAAGGGATTTCATTGTAACTTGGTAGGTTCACTTCATATAATGTCTAGATGAGAACGTCCCCTTTTGGGCACGATTGGGCAACTGTGACAGCTACAGGGGCCCGAAGCCCGAAAACCTTTAGAACAGTCTACAGGTCATAATTATGGAGGGATTTCATTGTAGCTTGGTAGGATGACTCCAAATAATGTCTAGATGAGAACGTCCCATTTTGGTCGCTGTCATTCAGCACTGATGGCTGCCCGAGCCCAAAAACCTTTAGCATAGTCTATAGGTCGTAATTATGGAAGGATTTCATTGTAACTTATTAGGTTGACTCCATATAATGTCTAGATGATGACATTCTCTTTTGGTCGTGATTGGTCACCTGTGATGGCCACAGGTGCCCGAAGCCCGAAAATCTTGAGCACAGTCTACAGGTCATATTTATGAAGGGATTTCATTGTAACTTCGTAGGATCACTCCAGATGATGCCCAGATGAGAATGTCCCCTTTTGTTTGCGATCATTCAACCATGATGGCTGCCCGAGCCCAAAGCCCATAAACCTTTAGCACAGTCTACAGGTCATATTTATGAAGGGATTTCATTGTAACTTGGTAGGTTGACTTCATATAATGTCTTGATGAGAACGCCCCCTTTGGACGCAGTTGGGAAAATGACGGCTACAGGGACCCGAAGCCCGAAAACCTTTGGCACAGTCTACAGGCCATATTTATGAAGGGATTTCAATGTAACGTGATAGGATGACTCGTTTTGGAATAATTTCACTGTAACTTGGTAACTTTCGTTGATATACGTTAACTGAGAGGGCCACATACATTAACTGTGAGGTCATATTAACCCACCCCTCAACTCTTTAGTACAGTGTACACCTCATATTATTTTTTATCAAAAACATAGCATACAGGGAACAGAAATGAACATATTCCCAATTATCACAATTCTTGTCTTATTTCATAATCCTTTCATAAACATTGAACACTATCCTTTTCACCAAACACAACACAAAAGTTAAGCTACAGTGTACATTGACACTTTCATTTATAAGAATCTGATAATTTCACTCGTTTCAACCTTGAATTGATGCATGAAAGTAAACAGCGCATTGAATCAGTGAAACGCGGAAGTGATTTGATTGATACTCGGAACAGATAGCGTCTTGCGATCTGATTCAGCTGGCGGGTTTCTAGTCCAAACATGGCCTGAAAGTCCGTAATATAAGTCTTTGGTTTGGTACGTCCTTTGAAAGACGTACCAAACCAAAAATTTATATTACGGACTTTCAGGCCATGTTTGAACTAGCGGGTTTCATGCATCAATTCAAGGTGAATTCGCGGGAATGATCGGTATCCACTCAAACGCACTAAAGTTACTTTTCAGTACACGTTTTTAAAACAAATTGCTCATTTCCAGTGATAATTTGACTCGTATTCACCTTGAAGTGATGCTTTGAAAGCCACCATTTTGATTGATACCGTGAAAGTGAAAATTTCTATATCTTCACAGTGGGGGATATGATTTCTATCTTTCCACAATTTCTTCGATAATCTATCGTTTAGCGTATAATAAAAATCTGTATTAAGGGTACCAACCGCATGTGGGACCATTCGATTCAGAAGGAGGACGGTCTCTACCTCCACTCAGTTGACATTGAGTTATTACTGCTTTTAATAACAGTATCTAAATTATAAATAAATCACACTGCAGTAAAATAAATTAGACTAGATCATTTTTGCTATTACGGAATTTTTATGTAGGCCTACATGAAACATTAAAAAATAAAACAAAGAAAATACAGCTAAAACTTGAACGGTTATAGTAAAAATAGAACAATTAATGAGGATTGCGTCACGCACACTGCAAGAAAACAATAACATAATGTCATGATCTTCATTTATAAAAAACAGACACTTTTAAAACGTCATTATGCAAACAGTTCAAGAAAGGTAGGAATATTGGCAGTACAAAACATTAATATTGTATCTGTTCTCAAATGTCTCATCAGACTATCCATTGACCAGCATGCAATTTCCATGCAGAAGAGATCGTAACAATTAAGTCATTCTCTCGATTGATATTAAATCCTGACACTGCTTCTAAAACCAACAAAAGTAGAACAGCAATTAACAATATTGCAGCTTGAAATGTGAACACCATCTGCAAAGAGAGGTAAAAATGAACCGAACATTTCGGATTCAATTCCAATTGGAGACAATAATCCCCCTATACAAGTAAAAACGTCCAGACTAAATACAAATCTGTATTAAGGATAGCAACCGCATGTGAGACCGTTCGATTCAGAAAGATAGCTGTTTTTCCCGCACTCAGCTGGCATTGAGTTATTACTAATTTTAATAACAGTATTTAAATTATAAATAAATCAGTTAAATAAATTAGACTAGATCATTTTTGCCGTTATAATATTTTTAAATAGGCCTACATGAAACATTAAAAACATAAATCAAAGAAATATACAGCTGACGTGCTCGTTGAAACTTGAGAGGTTATAGTAAAAGTAAAACAAATAATGGGGATTAAATCATGCAAACTGCAAGAACACAATATCATGACGTCATGATCTTCATTTATAAAAACAAACAATAAATACTTTATAGATGCTGAATAATTGCCAAAGCAGACACTTAAAAACGTCATTATGCCAACAAATCAAGAAAGAGAGGAATAATGGCAGATAAATTGGTTATTACCATAATAATAATAATAATAATAACACTTCGGCCGGCCGCTGATTTGTCGCGGTTCTCGTATGAGAAGGCCTTGGTTACCCATGTTCTTCCAACTGCCTCGATATTCACCCGCTTCTTCTCTCCTCCCAACACTCGGAGACGAACTGCTTGATGACATACCACCACGTGAGTCTCCGTGATGATGTATTGATATCTTGACCTTGCCTGCGGGCCATATATCAACTCGTTTTACGGACTCGTCGACATACGTCCAGAGACGAAGTCGCGACTTCAATACATCGCGGAAATCCACATGGTGATAATAACCTATATGGAAAAATACTTAGAGTTTAATGCAGACGATATCAAAATGTATTATTTTAAATATAATTTTTTCAAATTTTTCAAACAATTTCAACAGAACCATATCATGTAACCCCTCACTGGAACGAGCTCAATGAGCTCGTTCCAATGAGGGGTCACATGATATGGTTTTGTTGAAATATTTTGAAAAATTAAATTTTTTCACCTGCTCAATTTGCATATTACGTGGGCGGATGCGGGCGATTCGTTAGGTAAAGGGTTAAATCATGTTGAAATATAGAATTTATGATGAGGAAAATATACTGCTGGAATACAGAATTCATGGTCAAGAAAATGTTTTCTTTGATGCGATTCTCTATAACATTACCTCCCTTTAATTTGGTAAAGCTCTTCAGTAATTTAACAGAGATGGGAGATGGGAACTTCATATAAAAACTTATTTTTTTTAATATTCGTGTACCTTTATCATCGATGTGCGCATCATTTCACAAACTACAGTTCTTTTCCTGTGGCGTAGTATAAGCAAATAAAAGCTATCTTGTTACACTTTTGTCCCCAAGCAATTTGAACATTGGACTATTGTTACCTGTAGAAACCCATTTAAAAAAATAGAAAACTGCCTTTTCAGACCCTTTTGGTGATCTTTTACTTTTTCATATTCATTGTGTCAACAGTGTTCGCATCGTAGTATAAAATACAGACCTTGTTCTTTTTAATAATCTAAAAGTCTGTCAGATGTGGTTTTCCAACTTTTTTCCTCCGACGAATTAAAACTTCCAAAATGCTATGGAAACACATTCTCGGACTGTACAATAACGCAGAGATGGATGAGAAATTACATAGTAATTGCTTTAATTGGTGTCGATATTTCACACCTCATTGTCATTCATCCACGCACGTCAAGTCTCAGAAATTTCACACCTCACCACCCACATTCACTGCCTTCCTTCTTAACTGATTTCGTCTCGCAAGTTCAGTAATCTCAAGGGAGATAATTTTCGCGTAAGATATTATTTTAATCAACATTGTTGGGTATGTATGTCAAACTCCAGACAGTCCACAACGAGGATGAGAAAAATATGTAATGTCTATAGTTTTTCCAGCTATCACTTTTTTTCCTCTCACCTAACAGAAAGTCAGGGTCAACTATAGAGATGACTTTTCGTCCATCGTCTATCAGTCACCCACAAACAAGGTATTCATAACTTCTTCTCCAAAAGTTCTTTACTGATTTCATTTAAATTTGGGGGAATTCATCTTATGACATTATATTGTGATATATTTATACATAAATTAGGCTGCTGCTCCCTATAGGGAGGGGTGGAGGAGAATTCCCCAAATTTAAAACAAGAAATGTCACCGGAGTAACACAAGAGATGTCACCCCTCCTAAAAACACCAAATAAAATTGGTCTTTATAGAAGTGTAATGTTTGATGATTTCTGATCTGAATAAGGAGGTTTTTTAAAGAATTATACTCATATTGCAATAAGTTAAAAATTCAGTCTCCCGTGGGTCACCCACATGTGAACTTGTGAACCTCCTTTGAGGAACTTGAATTTGACAGATCTGAACAGGAAGATTGTTCTCTTTATTTTGAACTCTGCCGTGGAGCTACAATATTAACACAGAAACTCAGTTTGAACAAACTCGAAGCTGATTCCCATACCTATAATATACCAAATAGAAGATTCTGACTGGTGGATCAAAAGATTTTCAAAGAGTATTCCTCATATTGCGCCCAAGTCAGAAAACTTGCATATAGTATTCCTCATATTGCGCCCAAGTCAGAAAATAAGCAGACTGTCATCTGCAAAATGAGGTCCCCAGAGGTGAATTTAGTGATGCTACCTGCATAGCAGGGTAGCGTCACTAAATTTACCCACTGTGAACCTCAGTCTAAACCACGGTCTCAAAACTAAACAGAAAGAGGTACCCAGGCGATAAACTGGCCCGCTGTATGGGATAGCATCATCAAATTCACCCTCTGGGGACCTCATTCTGCAAATGTCAGACTGCTTATTTTCAGGCCTGAATGCGCCAAGTTAAAATCCAAGCTCCGACGGAAAACCAAAATATGAACGCAGAGACTCGGTTTAAACAAACATGAATCCGACCCCATAAGGATATTAAATACTAAATATCAAGAGATTCTCATCGGTCGATCAGAAAAAAGATTTTCAGAGTTTTCCTCATATGGCACCGAGGACACTTGATTTGAACACGCTTCATTCTGACCCCCCGCCCCCCCTAAAATGCTGTATAGCAAATATCAAATAAGTTGGACTAGCGGATCTGAAGAAGATTTTCAATCAATATTCTCATATTGCACTGAGTTAAAATTCGGAGCCCCACGGGGAACTCGAATATGAACACAGGAACTTTTTTGAACAAACTTGAATCTCATCTCCATAAGGAGTCTGAATATTAAATATCAAAAGATTCTCCAAGGTGGATGTGAAGACGATTTTCAAAGAATATTCCACTTACTTAAAATTTAGGCTCCCACACAAATTGGAAACCAGGGACTTGCTTTAAAAAAAACATGAATTTCCTCCTCCTCCTCAATGTGTTGTAAATGAATTATCAAAACATTTTCAATACTAGTGATTCTGTAGGAAAATACTATTCAGAGTAGGATTTTTCTCGTTTCTCATGTTTGGAAAATATGCTGACTTTTTTTTCAGTTTTGAGCATTGCCAAAAATCGTTTTGGCAGACAGAAAACTTTCTACAGTTATCTGATCAGATTGATCACTTTACTCGAAAGTATATTGTTTTCAATAACAATTTAACAGAGGAATCCACGTCATTATAATATTTATTGATGGCCATTTAACTGGTCGAGTGCTAAGTTTTTTGAGGTGTTAAAATTTTGTTTACATGTTATTGCCTTGCTACAATTTATGGGAGAGTGCCTACAGGCACTCTCCCATAAATTATAGCAGGGCAATTCCATCCAGACTAAATAATATCACATCAAGAATTAATCGAAGCACATCCACAGAATATCAAGCCTTTAAACTGTGGTACCTGCACTTCAGGATAAAGCCCCAAAATGGGCTTCCAGCACTCTACCAGTTAATAAAGCTTTCACGACAATGATGACGTAATCTATAATTGACTCCATAATTGTCTCCCGTGAACTTCATTAAGAATTCAATTTTTGTTCAATCATATTGGAAAGATTTTGTTTTACTAGGAGAGAGAAAGAGGGTGATGCTGGTGGTAAGATATTCTGAATTAGATAGCGACCCCCACCCCCAACCTTACCTTGACAGAAAACAAAGTTCATAGTCAAATATTTTTTAACCCTTTTCTCAACAGAACGTCTAAATCTGGTCAGCGCTATTCACAAAAATCACCATTCAATTTTCATTATTTTTTTTCGATTTTTATCTCAAAAACATGGATCATAAGGCTAAGTTATGTTTTTGATACAGACATTGAAACAAATAGTTATTCAACAATTTTGTTTGGAAGTTCTGTCTGCCAGTCGTGTTATGTAAAGGGCCAATAGAGATTAATACTTGGGGGCACGGCGGCGTCGCGGAAACCGATTCTCGTCAGATCACCGAATTAATGCAACGTCGAGATTGAAGCGACTGATTCGCGCTCCCGCGTTGTGTCCTTGGGCAAGGCACTTAACCCCAATCTCTTACATGGGGGCACGATGACGCTGTGTACTAAGGCGTACTGCACGTCGAAGGTGCGCATGTCTTCAACCAATCTAACCCTGCCTGTGCCACGGTGCAGAGTTCAGAGTTACGATGTTGGAGAGCTGACAGCTGCTCGTCGTTGCTCGGTGGTTCTCTCCGGGTACTTCGGCTTCCTCCACCCTTAAAACTGTCACCGACATGATATGACCCTGGCTGTTAATGTGTCGTTAAACACTAATAATAAAAAAAAATAATACTCATTCCAATCCTGATGGGTGTTCACATTCCCTTCAAACTTTCTGAGAAACGTTTTTCTTTTATCAGGGTGGTGGGGCAATATAGCTTGAAGCGCATTCCCGGGCCCAATCTGTCCGAATAATGGTTAAAAGTGAGAGAACCTGATAACGAACATGTAATAATTCAGCCTTGCAAAATTTTCTTTTTTCATTCATTCAACTTCAGGACTTTTTTCTTGTGTGGAGGGAGGTAAGGTGTTGTACCCTGTATATCCACTCACACACCCACATTACTTTATAGACTTTTTTTCTTAACCCTTTGAAGCCTGGGTGGTATCTTCCATATCACTTCAATGGCAGCAGCTGGAAGAGTCCATATTCATTATTTAGGGGTAAACCTTGTAACTGCACGTTCAAAATATTACTTGGCCTACCACACACACATGCACTTAGTATCCATCCTATTTAATGAAATTATGACGTATCATGTTCCTGGACGAATGGACGCGTTCAATGGGTAAAGTCAAATGACCATCTGATAGGCAAGACACTTCCAATGAACTCCATTGAGTTTTCATCTCTTTCCATTAATATCTGAAAGTTTTTTTTAGGGTGGGGTTAAGATAAAAAAAATTCTTATGTCCGAAAAACTCTTGAATGTTATGATAGTGACGAAACGTCATTGAAATCTTCTTCAGTTTTATCAGTATGTATTGGTGTTGATACCGGGGGCCACTTAGTTAGATTTGCAAATTATTTCAAAAAGCAATTAGGTAATTAACAAATTTAATCGAATTTAACAGAGTTCAATCGACTGTCAAACAAGACTGAATTGGTTGACTGGTTGAGTTCTAAATTATTTTTCAAATGTCATTTTTAAGGTACCAGAGTAGCCTTGGTTTAGAAAGATTTTGTTTATAAATAATTGTTTTCTTATAATTTATTGGTGAGAGACCACAGGCATTCTCCAATAAATAGTAACCAAACAATTTTATATATCAAACATTTCTTCTACTCCTGAGGAAACAATAAGCTAATGTATCCAGTGTAAAGCCACTAAAGTGGCTTCTAGCACATTTCAATAGAGCCATGATAGTGGTGTCTAGCACTCAACTACTTAATGCCTAGTTACTTTGTGGGGAAAAAATTAATATTTTTAAATAAGTGTGGAGAGGTTTAATATCAGTATTAGAAATCCCTCCTTCACACAGTTCAATATATTCTTTTTTTAATTTATAACAAGTGCAACAACATGAGATGGCCATTTCCCGGCCACTTACGTCCAACAGGGGCAATAACTCTTGTAAAAATACTTGAACCTGGCTGGTTTTGCAATACCGTTCATGATATCACATGAAAGGTATATATTATATTTGGAAAAATACATTCTTTAAGAGTTTTCTTCGAAATGTGATGATAAGAAATGTTAATGTCGTGACAAGTAGTGAAGAAATACTTGGGTAATCCCATTCATGATATTATCATCAAAATGCGATATATCAAATTTGAGAAAATTATTTTGAACGGTTTTCTTTTAAATGTGATGACAATAAATGAGAAAGGACGGAAGGCCAGGCCAGGCCAGACCATCAAGCCAGGCCAGGCCAGGCAGAAGGAAGGAAGGGTGCAATTCTAAAATCCCATCCCACTACACGACAGGAAACAAAAAGCGTCTATAGGTCAACTTACCCTGATAAAATCCATCTCTGTAAGAACAGAATGCTTTACCTCTTGTCAGTTGTGTGTATGTAGAATGACTGAATA
Organism: Pictodentalium vernedei; assembly: GCA_031216915.1. Lineage (NCBI taxonomy): Eukaryota > Metazoa > Mollusca > Scaphopoda > Dentaliida > Dentaliidae > Pictodentalium > Pictodentalium vernedei. The sequence goes on from CM062294.1 coordinate 564,657,554, forward strand.
CAGATGTTAGTAGAGTCTGTTATAAAACATGTCAAGCTGAAAAACATGTTGCCAAATCCGCCGGCTGTTCAAAATAATAACATACAAAACGCCATGCCTCAAAATTTATAATTAACCCACCGTAAACCGAGGTGAAGAAATTACATTTACAATCCCCAAGTTTGTCATACAAGATTAAATTGACTGAAAGAAGCATTATCGGAAAATATTGGTTTTTGAAAATTTGGTATATATTTGACATCGCTGTGAAAATGGAGGTAAATTTTCAACCATGCTTGATAATATTTCTATCTTATTCAACAATTAATATTTACAATCGAGCACACCTAACTGGATATTTCTTAACTGAATAATACTGTGTTTATTTTGCATATAACTTCCAAACACCAAATCATTTACCCAGTGATTCGTGTGCCCTCTCTGGGAAAAGGTCCATACAATTGGGAAAATTCGCATCATGAAGGCTCCAATTGGGAATTTGTTTGGTAGAAGAACACACAAATAATAAGAAATGTTACCTTCATATTGAACAGAGAGCATTAATACAGAAGCTACTACATGTATAGTATAAAATAATTTTAAAAACAAACAGTCGCATAAAGTAATTATCATAATTATCAGTCTCTATAATTAAGGAATAATCGTTTCTTTTTGTCTATTTCTTGAGTTATGAACCCCAAAAAACAAAATCCAAACTGCGTAAATGAGCCCATTTACGCAGTTTGGACTTTGTTTTTTGGGGTTCATAACTCAAGAAATAGACAAAAAGAAACGATCATTCCTTATAATTAGACGTTCGCGACCCAAATAAATAAATAGTGTTAGTCGTTCTCTACTTCAGCGAACAAAGACTTAAAAACTAAAACTGGTAGACATATTGTTTTTCTGACGCATATTATTGAAATGCAGGTAGCAATTGACACACTTTCCAAGTCAAATGCACTTATGTCATTAAATTTTTTATTGACCAATGAATTACGTAATGCAAAGAAAAGGTCGTAAGCCACGCCTCCCTCAAATTTCATTCAACTGTTCAATTCACGTAAACGTTACGTTCCGTGGTAGGCGGAAGTAGGCCATCAGTTTTACATTGTATTTTGGTTTTGAACGTTTCTCGAGAACTCAAAAACACAGTTTGTAAAAGTGGAGTTAGATATAAAGCCAGATGACATGAAATTAGTTGAATTCAATGTCAAAATTGCCGTATTCGTCGTGACCAGCCATTGTTTACAATCGATTTGGGTAAAACGATGAACGCAGACGATCACCCAGTGTGCGTAAAAATTGAAATGTCAAATAAATACAGTTGTGAAGAAAAAGAAAAATTGACCCACCACGGTCATTTAAATATTTTATAAATAATTTCATGGTGATAAATTAGTAATATAAATATATTTTTCTTTTTCACATTTAGAACGTGCCAGTGTTCTAACTTCTATTGATTTGACACCATGTTGCAACTCCGAAGACTGGTATTTTAGGGGCGTGGCTGGGGACGGACCTAATTGTGTTTTTTTCGGTTCATTGAGTTATGAAAAGAAAAAATAGAATCGTGTGAGCCAATCGTTTTATCTGAAAACGCATGAATCGAAAAAAAGTTTAATTATTCTCTATTAAATAAATTGTTCTTATAGCATCAAATGATGAAGATATTTATGCATTTTACTACACTTGGGCAGTCTACATTCTGTGGCTTTACAGTCGTGTCTAGGAATGTCTTGGCTGCCTAAATAGGCAGCCAAGTCTTGCCCAGAAGCAACTGACAAGGTTCTGGGGATGTAACTTGCAAATGTAAAGAAAAACTGTCTGTTGCAGTAAAACTGAATACAGTCAAAATAAGGATTTCAAGAGTTAACAAAGAATTAAATTCATCAGTTGAAGACATGTGTACCATCAATGTACAGTATGCCTTAGTGCACAGTTCTACTGTACACCCACGTAGGCAATCCGGTGTGACAGGAATGGAAGTCCGCAGGAAAATTAGTCCCTCTGGACTATTATTCCGCGGAATTATAGTCCTAGGTCTAACATTTCTAGGAATAGTAGTCCGCCGGACTACTATTCCTAGAAATGTTAGACCTAGGACTATAATTCCGCGGAATAATAGTCCAGAGGGACTAACGTTCCTACGGACTTCCATTTCTTTTATACCGGAACAAAACTCCACAGAGATGAGGATAGGTCGAGATTTAACCTACAACATTTTGATCTGATTTCCAATGCTGTTACAATTGAGCCACTGCACTCAGGGGTCGGACTAACAGAATGAAGGGAATGGCATTTAGGCAGGTAAATTTTTAACCATACATGAGAATATCTCTCTCTTATCCAATGCCATTATTGGATGTGGAGAAAACTGATTATCAAAAGGAACCTTCCTCTAGTGACAACTAATCCACCACCAGAAATATCATTCATGGAGCATTTTATTTTCAAGATATTGCGCGGGCAAGCAAAAGTGACAAAAATCCATGATGTCATGGTTGCCATATTGGATGTGGCTGAAACTGACTTTCAAAAGGAACCTTCCTTAAGTCACCACTATACCATCACAAAAATATGATCAGATCCATCGTGCATTTCATTCCACTCCAATCGATCGCAAAAATAGGATCAGATCCATCGTGCATTTCATTCCACTCCAATCGATCGCAAAATTGAAGATTCATCGTGCATTTTAATTTCAAGTTATTGCGCAGACAAGCAATGGACAAATGGACAGCAGACAGATGAACATGTCCGTACCATAATACGGCCCGTTCCCGAGAGCGGTTGTATAAAAATCTTGTGACAGATTGTCATTTTTACATCCACTGAATTTTCCATGACGTCTGTCAGACAATATAGACCCACTGTATTTGTCATGGTTATGAATGGAAATATAAGGTCGACTTCATCTCAAGTTTGCCACGGCATGTCATTATAAAGCTGAATGGCTCTCAAACAGACATGTCAAAGGCAACATAATGCTGAAGACATTCTACCATCAAGTCATTGATTAGTTTTACAGGCCACCATTCAAGTTTCACGTGCTACCACATATCAGTGCAGTGTACACCCTGTTAACTGAATATCCTGCCTTCAAGTTCCCTCAAACTCACACCAGTAACCAATGTGCCTAAAATTACAGCATGGCTTGTTTTTATGCTTTCTTGTCCATTTTTCTTCAAATGGTTTCACCGCAAAGGTCTAGATATTTGTATATATTTTTGCTACTCAATGACAGTAGTCCACATCCCGTGGTTTCATAGTTGTTTCAAGGCAAGTTACAGCTGCTAATAAAGGCAGCAGAAACTTACCTAGAAACAACTTCCAATGTACTTATAAATGTAACTTCCGGTTTTTCCACCCCACAATTGCCCAGAGACAGCATGTTAGGGCACCTGTTCTTTTGCAGTAGAAATTGATTAGAAATGCAATAATGAGCCATAGATCCTCTGAGATACAAATAAAGCACAAGGAAACTTACCTGGAAATGACAATCCAATCCACGCAAGGCGTAACTGAATTGTGTCATTGGGCAAGGCACTTCATCCCTATTTCCCTCGTCGGGACACGTGGCGCTGTGTACTAAGGCGTACTGCACGTCGGTGGTGCACTTGTCTTCACCCACTGCTAACCCGGCTTGTGTGGAGTTAGTACGTTGGGGAGTCTGACAGTTCCTCGCCGCTGTTCGGTGGTTCTCTCTGGCGTCCTCCACCCATAAAACTGTCCCACATGAGGTGACACTGGCTGTCAAAAGTGTCGTTAAACCCATAATAAATTCAAGCAAGTCTCGGTTTTGTAAATATTTATTGCAGACAAGAACAGAAAGTTGACATAATTTTAATAATTAGTACCACGTATATTGTATCTGATCTCAATGTCTCGTTAGACTATTCAGATGGCAGACGTTGTATACAAGAGGGCACGTAAGCTGAAAGTTATCCTATATATTGATATGAACAAAACTGTTGAACGGGATCGATCCCCGGTCGAGGAAAGTTCTCGAGGTGTCCGAACACTCTCTGTCAGCATCAAATGTGGGGTTGATGCTGTCACAGCGTACCGTCCTATCGGGTGGGGACGTAAAATGGCTGTCCTCTGTGCGGAGAGAGACACACTCCGTGCAGGCTAAAGATCCCTTCGTAGTATTCGAGAAGAGCTAGGCCACGAAGTTACCGCCATGGAGGTCATCCCACAAACCTACGCCATTGGGCCAAGGAGAGGCGTTAATATAAGTTGCATAACTTGTTCGCCAATCCTTGTAAAACAAATAAGATTAAATAAAAAAAAAAACTGTTGACATTTTTTTCAAATTTAAAAAAAAGTCCTAAATAAGTATTAAATATTTGAATAGCGACAAAACCAAAATAATGATCAAAGTACACAAAACCAGGCCTTTATATTACCCTAAATTCAAACCGGTAAAGGGTGTCCCCAAAATAGGAGATGTCACCAAAGGAGATGTCACCAGCAGCTTTTTGTAACATTCTAAAATGAAGATATCTGTTAAGAAATACTTTTGCACCATGCAAAATAGGTCTTAGAAAATCCTGTATTATATTCTATTTGTATGTAAATTGACTTTGAATTGAAGTTTCTCATATTGTGGAGACATATCGTCGCGTGAGAACCACAAGGTTCTATCTTCCAGTGGAAGATAGAACCTTGTGGTTCTCACACGACGATATTTTACTTGAATCCGGTGTCCTCAAATTAGACCAATCTAAAGCCCTGACAAAACTTGAATTTATTCGCTTTTTAAACTTCTTTTTTTAATATATTTTTGCTTTTGATGACAAGGAAATTGCAAGCCGCATAAGTAACCGACGAGAATAACAAGGAATAGATCGGTAATTCGAATGGTTGAAATTTAAATAAAATATTCCACACTGTATAGTCAGAGAAAGCATAACTATCATCATTTCATTATCACCGACGTGGTGAAAATTCTTAGAGGAAATTGAACAACCACAAAATATAGATTGTGTTGGGAAGACATGCGTGTCTTGATCACGTGATTCTTGGGCCAAGGCTTCAAACATTTCATTGCTGTTCTCGAATCTGCGATGTAGTATATAAGTTGAGGTCCGTATCGTCCATAGCTGAGATCCGAATCTTGTAAATATTATTACAATTATTTATATAAATATGTTTGGAAATATGAAGGTCCGAATCGTCCACAGTTGAGGTCCGAATTGTCCAAATGTCGACAAACGAGGTTCGAATCGTCCAATACTCGAGGTCCGAATCGTTCAGTACTCGAGGTCCGAATCGTCCAATACTGGAGGTCCGAATCGTCCACAGTTGATGTCCGAATTGTCCAAAGGTACAGGGTCACAATCCAAATCGTCCAGTACTTGAGATACGAATCGTCCAATACTCGAGGTCCGAATCGTCTAAGGTCCGAATCATCTAAGGTCCGAATCGTCCAATACTCTAGGTCCGAATCGTCCACAGTTGAGGTACGAATCGTCCACAGTTGATGTCCGAATTGCCCAAAGATCCACATTCGAGGTCCGAATCGTCCAATACTCGAGTTCCGAATCGTCCACAATCGGAGTCCGAATCGTCCAATACTCGAGGACCGAATCGTCCAATACACGAGATCTGAATCGTCCAATACTCGAGGACCGAATCGTCCAATACTCAAGGTCCGAATCGTCGAATACTCGAGGACCGAATCGTCGAATACTCGAGGTGCGAATCGTCCAATACTCGAGGACCGAATCGTCCAATACTCGAGGACCGAATCGTCTAAGGTCCGAATCGTCCAAGAATAAGCTCTACATCATGCAGTGTCCAAATCGTCTAGGTCCGAATCGTCCGTATTCCACATATGTTATTGGAGCCGTAAACATAGAAAAAACTATGCAAGCTTTCGTCCAATCAGAAGGTGAGGATTTTAGCCTTATTGGAACATTGAAGCATTTTGAGGAGTTGTTTTGGAGAAATAGAAAATCTCTAATACGTCACGATTTGATATAAAATTTCTGTACAGAGTTAACCAAACTCGATTCGACCTGACTGAGGTTTACCGAGTGAATAAGGTTCTGAAATTTCATATTAAATCGTGATGGATTTGAGATTCTTTTCATAAAATTTTATTGGTCGAGTTTTTTCATCTAAGCGTTAAAGTTTATGTGGGATTATTATGTATATTCTAAAACTACTGGGTTGTACATTTTGGCATCTAGGGGTCAATAGTGGTTAGTTTCTTTTTCCAAAACTCCTGGTCTGTTTTCTCTAGACTCCTTTGTTTGACATTCAGACTATTAACTGGTCGAGTGCTTGAAGCCAATGTCAAGACTCTCCTGAAAAGTGCTGAAAGCCACTTTAGTGACATTACACTGTATGCATTACCTTGTTATTTACACGGTAGCAGAAAAAAAACTTATTCATATGAAATTTTTTTGTTACAATTTATTGGAGAGTGACAACAGGCAATAAATAGTAGAATGGTAGCAAAACATTTATTTATGTACAAACTCTTGCTAAACTAAAGCTCCCCTTACTGGTAGCATTGCATCTTTGAAAAAATACTCATGTAACAAATCATCTTTGAAAAATAATTTAGCCATCTACCAGTTAATTTATACAGTAGCTCATACCACACGTGGAACTCTCTTTGTGAAGCTGCATAAGCATGGTTATGCTCTGCATTTGTTGAACAGGTGCATAGACTGGTTACTGGGAAAACTAAACAAACTGTTGGTAGAATTGTGGATGGCAACTCTTTCATGAAGCTCCCAGTTGCATAATATTAACATGCACCTTTGTGTTGACAAGTCTCATGTATCGTTTCATTTCCGATGATGTATTCATTTTGACATTTCAGTATGGTCGTCTGTCTGCTCTCCATTAGCAATAATCTCTATATGACAAAGAAATGATATTCAAATCATCCTTGTAAGAGTTGAGTTTTTCTTTAACCTGATTTGATTTGGAATATGTTGTGGATGTTTATACATTCATTGTAAAAAGTTTTTCATAAATACATTAAATTTCATTGAGGTTACTTACTGCTCTGCTATACATTAAATTTCATTAAGGGATTTACTGTTCTGTTATACATTAAATTCCATTCAGGGGACATGTTCTGTTATACTTTTTTTATTAATTCCAGCCTTGTTTTAGATCCTGGTAAATCTGTAGCTTTCTGAATTTGGGCAAAAACAGTTGGAAATTGAGACTGAGACGGATCCTTTTTCAAGACAGAGGATGCACTGAGGTGACAAAAACCTGTCAGGATCAAGCAAGCCGTGCCATAATTCCTCTCTATAAGAGAGTTTTCCCCATAAATGATAATATGTCAAGAATTTGACGAAGCCTGCTGAAATTATATAAACTAATTTATCATATGACTCGTCCGTTTTGTTCACTTTAAAACATTTGATATTTTGTTTTCATATTAATCAGTGATAAATAAAGCTTTCCGTCAATTTCATTGGTCAATTTCAAAACTAAACAATTTGATTGGCTGAACAAAATAAAACTGGGCCACATTTTCATAATTTGCATAATTAGAGTTGGGAGCTTTCATTGGTCAATTTCAAAACTGGACAATTTGATTGGCGAAACAAAATACAACTGGGTGACATTTGCATAATTTCAGTAGGGAGAATTTACGTTTTCTGTCCTATTTAGGAAGGGTTATATTGTATTAATCATTTACCTACAAGAAAAACGCCATTATTCTTTTTTTATATTTTCACATTTTGCCTCCAAAACATAGGTTATGACCCCTCATTGGAACGAGCTCTACGAGCTCGTTCCAATGAGGGGTCATAACCTATGTTTTGGAAGCAAAAAAAGAAAATTTTTAGTTAAACGAGGATGTTTTTTTCCAAGTGCCGTCTGCAACTCAAGTCGGGTGATGGATTAAAAAGTCCTACTAAGTGGCTAATTTGTGCGCGTGTGTGTCATATGATAAATGGAATATGAAATGAGTGTTTTTCTCATATAATATTTATGAAACTCATCCGAATTTTCCGTTGGGGCTCCTCGCCAGAGGCTCGCCAAAACGGAAAATTCTTAGACTCGTTTCATAAATATTATATGAGAAAAACACTCATTCCATATCCTCTATATATAACATTACGTTTCAAGGAACTATACTGGTGATTACGTCGGCCTCAAATCAGTTGGTTCGTGTCAAACATGCAAATTATGATGTGAACAGTTTCTGTAAATTTGGAGAGAAAAAATGTTTGATTGTCACAAATTATTATAAACAAGGTACTCAAAGGTATTATATTACTCTACTTTTCCGTATGTCTAATCACGTGACTAATGAGAGCGGTGAGTGAGTGGTTACTACACTATTAGACTTCTAACAGAAATGACTACAGATCAATCCACACATTGTGTCCTTGGACAAAGCACTTAATCCTTATTGCCCACATGGGGACACGGTGGTGCTATGTATGAAGCCGTATTGCACGTCAATTGCGCACTTGTTTTCAGTCTATGATAACCCTGTTTGTGTGTATTTAGTACGTTGCGGAGTCTGACAGATGCGGTGTTGCGACGTTCGCCCACAGGGGTAAATCAAGCTTGGGATTAGAGCTACAGCTCTTGTAAGCTCTTTTCATGGAAGTGATAGGGTCATGTTAGAATACCTAGACAATTTCTGTTTGGAGAATTGGACTGAAATTTATTAACAGTTGCAATTAAAACTAAATTACATGGAACTGTATTAACAGGCAATCAGAGTAAGAAGTACTTTGAGTTCCCACACAGGAGTGGACGCCAGATGATCTGTTGACTCTATTCGGATTAATTTTGCAAGCCAATATTGCCAACAAATAGTAATATTGTAGGATTTGTTGATAGATGGTATAATTCTGGTATAACATTCTGCAGTAGTTTCTGGGATGGTATTGTTCGAACTGTCATCCAATCATAACATGCATCTGGTGGAACATCACCAGATATCAGGCGATGCTGAATTGCAAATTGTGCATTCCACCTGGACATTCTGCCGGTTAACAGGCACCCGGCAGAATACTATTTGTATGTAAAGATTCCATGCCATGGACTGCATGCAGATCAACCCTCAGCCTGCATGGCACTACAAGAGTCCAACAATGGCGACTGCCACGCCAGAGGACTTTCCCTCAATTTTCCGCTGACTGTAGTCGCATGATAAGTGTTGCATCAAAAAAATGTTGAATATAAGCACCGCTTTCTGTGTGATCGAGCCATGTTTTCTCCTGGCTCATCACGCGCACGATACCTTGCTGAAAGACTTTAGATGGATTGGATGCCACCATAGATATTAAGGTATAAACTTTGTATTTTATTGCTCATTTTTAATGGAATGGAAAGCTACTAGAAGATAACGACGGGTAGTCGAGAGTTTATATATTAATATCATAGATTAAACAGTTCGTTACGTTAAATCCATTTGATGCACGACAACATTCGTAAACTTACGGAAAACTGAACACTGTCTGGGACATATGTCCAAGGTTCGTCTGTAAGAAAAAGTTAAAACGCCACGGGCTGGGAGAACTTCGTGGTTCTATCAGTTACACAACAACTAGTCCTAGCCTACGATCGTAGATCTATAGGCAAACTTCGCCACACAGACCGCTTTTCGGGGGTGGTTCTCTTTGGCTTCCTCAATCCATAAAATTGTCCGACACGAGGTGGCTATGGCTGTCGAAAGTGTTGTTAAACCCCAATACATTAATAAATTCAAGAAACTCTCGGTTTTGTAGATATTTATTGCAGACAAGAACAGTAAGTTGATATAATTTTAATAATTAGTACCAAGAACTAATTTTGTATCTGTTTTCAAATGTCTCATCAGACTATTCATTGGTCAGCATTTCGGGCAAGTGATAACATTTTCTTCCCGATTGACATATAATCCAGACACTTCCTCTAGAACCAACAAAAGTAAAACTGTAATTAACAATATTGGAGCCTGAAATGCGAACACCATCTGCAAAGAGAGGAAAAATGAACAGAATATTTCGGATTCAATTCCAAATGGAGATAACTACATTTATCTAACAACAAGAAGGTAATTACCCCAATACAAGTAAAAACGTCTAGACTAAATACATAGTGAGTAATCACTTGACTGGACTGGTTACGTGAAATAATTCATGAGAGGCGTGGGACGTTGTACAAACACGAGTGCGCGAATATAGTCCCTCGCCTCGAATGAATTATTTCATGTAACCAGTCCAGTCAAGCCATTATTTTGTTTATTACTTTTCATTATTAACGATAATTATATTATTTAATCCTTTACCTAACGTAACGGTTAAAAACGGACAGCGCTATTCTCAAAACAAGCCAATTAATTTTCATTTTTTGTCACTAAAACATAGGTTATGATCCCTCATTGGAACGAGCTCGTCGAGCTCGTCCCAATGAGGGGTCATAACCTATGTTTTGAGACAAAAACAATGAAAATAATAGTTATTCAAGAATTTTTTTTTGCAAGTTTCGTCTGCTTTTCATGGTAGGTAAAGGGTTAAAAAAAGCAAAAAAAAAACCCCAAAAAACAATGAAGTCCCCATTACACCCACGGCAAATCGTCTTCGTTTGCGCGCACGGATACATGACACAATTGTTGATTGCATTAGTCACTTCTGAAGTTATCATTTATAATCAAACCCGGAAATCCCAGTAAATCACACTTTGCAACTTGAGATGTGAAAAGCATCTGCAAAGATAGGTAAAAAGTCCTGATTATTATGAATTAATATGAACAGAATATTTAGGATTCAATTCCAATTGGAGATAACTACATTTATCTTACAATAATGTATTTCCCCCAATACAAGTAAAAACGTCCAGACAAAATTCAAATCTAGTGGTATCTTCCATATCAGTTCAACAGCAACGGAAAGAGTCCATATTCTTTATTTGAGGGTTGCACGTTGAAAATTTTAATTGGTCAACCACACACATGCATTTTAATTCAATAATTGTGTTTTGTTTTCTCTTGTTGCATACAGAAACGTACCGTACAAGGTCCCTCACAAACTCGTTTCGAAAGCTGGTAATGTTCTTTAAATACTAATCACGTAAACAAATCATAACCAAGCACGCCCTTGTATTATGCAGTTGCAAAATACAGATTTTCTATCAGGAGCTCCTGATATACTTTGCATTCAGGTAAACAATAACCCAATACATAGTTATTGTAAGATAATTCTTATATTAAGCAGCCTTTTAGTATTGTACCACACCCAGTTGGTTCTACCGTCTCGTTTTTTGGTTTTTTTTGACAACTTTGTCTTTCGAGCTGCTCAGCGTCTTATTTTCATTATGTATTTTTTTTTATTATATCTAATGTAGCTGAGACTCTTCCAAAACATCACGGAAGAGGAAGCAACAAGCAACGTTTTTGTTTATTTATGTCAAAGAATAAAAAAAAAACGAGGAAGCGCCTTTCACATACGTATTGAAATCATATCTATATCAGAGCCTAAGATATAATCCATAGTTTAGCAAATTACTGTTAACCATTTTAAACCTGGTGGAATCTTCCATATCTCTTCAATGGCAGCAATAGGAATAGTCCATATTTATGATTTGGGGTAGACCAATTAATATTTTCAACATGCAGCCTTGGGGCTGCACGTTCAAAATATTGATGGTCTAGCACACACATGCACTTAGCATCCATCCTATTTAATGAAATTATGACGTATCATGTTCCTGTATTGGGTGTAGCAAGGCATGGGCGATCATTCGATTCAGAAAGAGAACAGTTCAGTTTTTACCTGCACTACTTTGGCATTGAGTTAATACAAATGTCAATGCTACTGCTTTTAATAACAGTAATAATAAATAAATCGCCACTGCAGTGAAACGAGTTAGACTAAGGCATTTTTGCCATAATGATATATTTTTTATATAGGACCACATGAAACATAAAAACATAAAACAAAGAAATATACATCTGAAATGCTCGCTCAAACTGGAGCGGTTATAATAAAAGTAGGACAATAAATTAGGATTACGTCATGTACACTGGACTAACACAATACCATCATTTATAAAAAAAAAACTTATTGATGCTAAACAGACACTTTTAAAAACGTCATTGTGAAAACTGGTCATGAAAGGGAGGAAATTAGTTATTATCAGTACGTGAGTCTCCGAGATGATGTATTGATGTCTTGATTTTGCCTGCGGGCCATATATCAACTCGTTTTACGGACTCTTCGACATACGTCCAGAGACGAAGTCGCGACTTCAATACATCGCGGAAATCCACACGGTGATAATAACCTATATGGAAAATTACTTTAAAGAATTTTGAAATATAGAATTTATGTCAAACTCTAGACAGTCCGTAACTATGATAAGAAAAATATGTAATGTCTGTAGTTTTTAAGCTATCATTTTTTTTATTCACCAAACTGAAAGTCAGGGTAAACTATAGTAGTCACTTTTCGTCCATCGTCTAATCGTCATCCACAAAGTATTCATGACTTCTTCTCCAAAAGTTCTTTATTGGCTCATTTAAATTTGAGGGAATTCATTTTTTGACATTATATAGTGATTTTCTTCAAATAATTTTACTGCTCCCCATAGGGATGGGTGGGGGAGAATGTCCCAAATGTAAAACAAGAAATGTCACTGAAGTATTACAAGAGATTCACCCCCTCCTAAGACACCAAATGAAACTGGTCTTTATAGAAGTGCAAAGTTTGATGATTTCTGACAGGTAGATCTGAATAAGAAGGTTTTTTTAAAAGAATTATACTCATATTGCACTAAGTTAAAATTACAGTCTCCCGCGGGGAACCCAATTATGAACCTGTGAACTTCCTTTGAGGAACTTGAGTCTGACAGATCTGTACAGGAAGATTTTTATCTTTATATAGTACCCTGATATGGAGCCCTAATATTAACACACAAACTCAATTTGAACAAACTTGAATCTAACCACCATAAAGAAGTTTTATACCAAATAGAAGATTCTGATTGGTGGATCAAAAGATTTATGAAATAGAAGATTTTGATTGGTGGATCAGAAGAAGATTTATATCATACAGAAGATTCTGGATCAGAAGAAGATTTTCAAATAGTATTTCTCATATTGCGCACAAGTTAAAATCCAGGCTCCCACGGGAAGCCCAAATATAAACTAAGAGACTCATTTTGAACAAATATAAATTAGGGCTGTCACGATTAATCGATTGTTGATCGGTCACGGCGAAATCGATTAGTATTTTTCGTTGTCGAATAATCGATAAATTGTATCCCGTTTTAGATGTTTAATAATTAAAAGAAAATTTGATGAAAAAACTATTGTTTCTAAAGGTAAAGAGTTAAGAACATCGATAAGAAGCCGTTGGAAGCATTTGTCTTCCATGTACATTCATCAAAGCTTTGATGTTCTGAATTTTTGAACCGTCAGTGTAATAATCAAGACCGGTCGGCAGTTGCGAACTTCGCAACTGCCGACCGGTCTTGATTCTTTCACTGACGGTTCAAAAGTTCAGAACATCAAAGCTTTGAATGTCCCTAAAAGTTCATCGTCTTCGTTGTTTACTTGAGGTAGGTCAACTGACTTGAACTTCTTTTTTATCCACTTCAAAGAGAGGGAGAGGGGGTGGGGGTCATCTAGGTACGATTAATCGATTATTTGCGACGATTAATCGATTCCTAAAATGAAAAATCGTGACACCCTAATATAAATCCATTAATATTAATTAATATATTAATATAATAATTAATAATTATAATATATATAAATAAATATATAAATATAATAATATTAATAATAATTAATTAATAATTAATATAAATCCATATAAACCCCATTTGAATATAGAATACTAATTATCAATCGATTATCATAAGAAGATCAGAAAAATGATGCAGAATACTAGATATCAAAGGATTATGATGGGTGGATCTGAAGAACAGTTTTCCTCATATGGCACCGAGGACACTTGATTTGAACAAACTTCATTCTGACCCCCATCAGAATGCTGTACAGCAAATATCAAATAAGTTTGACTAGCGGATCCGAAGAAGATTTTTTAATCAACATTCTTATATTGCACTGAGTTAAAATTCGGGGCCCCACGGAGAACCCAAATTTTAACCCAGGGACTTCATTCGAACAAACTTGAATCTGATCCCCATAAGTTTGGTGAATACTATCCAATCGGCAGGGCGGAAAGTATACTGACGGAAAAAAAAAAGAAACGCAGGTTCAGTTTTTGTAATATAATTTTTTTATCAGTAGACAAGATGTAGTAAAATTTGATACATATCTACCTCAGTGTACAGTCCAAAGTGTCTTTCGATGAAATGCAGTCAGCGATGACAACGTGCGACGCTGCATGCTTTCAACAGATTTTTGCGACAAGGCGTGCATCCGGGGCACCCCCACGTGCTACGGGCTTGAGAATCATACCAAATCGAAGTTGTGAACAGTACACATCGATTGCACAACCTTTCATTTCAACTGGAGTGAAAAGCAAAATGCCGCAAACGTCGGAAGTTGAAAGGGATAGGGCTATTGCTCTAATTATGTAGGGTCGTTCGCAACGTCACATCGCCCAGCAATTTAGGGTCCATGAGTCAACGAGAGCTCATTACGTTGGGCGTCTCAGAGCCACAGGAAGTTTAGCTAACTGTCCCAGGAGAGGACATCCGCAAGTTACGCAGCCACGTCAAGACAGAGGTATGCGTCTCTCACACCTCTGTAACCGATTTCAGGCGGCCACGGAGACGGCGAGTCAGGTGGTAAGCACTCATGATCGCCGAATGTGTCCAGGAAAAGTTAGGAATGGGTTGCGAGAGTTCAAATTAAGGCCACGACGCCCCTACGTTGGTCCGCAACTTACACCCATGCGATGGCAACGTCGATTGCAATGGCTGCGGGGACACGCACCAAATCGGTTTCACTTGGCCCACTGGAGACTTGTGTTATTCTCTGACGTGTCTCGGTTCAGATGGACGACAACGTTGCTGTTGACGTCGTTGTGAGCGATATTCTGACGCGTGCGTTAAGGCAAACCACAGATTCGGGGAGGATCTGTTATGGTTGGGAGTGAAAACACTCTCGTGGTTATCTAGGACAATATTGCAGACGTATGATATCAGGATCAGGTCCGTACCTTACGTCCCTCCACTAACCTAACGTTTCAGCAAGATAATGCGAGGCCACACGTTGCTATGGTTTGTCGTGACTTCCTCAATCAAAACAATGTCCCACTTCTTGATTGGCTACTCTACAGACCAGATTTGTCCCCGATCTACCATTTTGGGACGAGGTGGACAGGAGGGTCATGAAGCCCGTCAACGTCCCAAAAAACGTCGCTCATCTCACACAGGAGTGGAATAACATCCCACAAAGGACCATAAACAACCTGCTCGGGTCAATGGTTAGGAGAGGTAGAGCAGCGTCTGGAGCCCGGAGTTGAAACTCTAGTATATTAGGAAAAATGGAGTTACTGGAATGATGTCTTACGATGAAGATACTCTTGTAATTTTCACATATATGTATATTTCTTTATTGAAGGCAAACTGTATGTTTATGTATTTATGTTTATATGTTGTTCAATGTATTTGTTAACTGAATTTATGACAATCCAAAATTTTTTTTAAACACGGGTTGCTGAATACTAAATATGAAAAGATTCTCAAAGGTGGATCTGATGAAGATATTTTTAAAGAATATTCCTCATATTGCACCAAGTTAAAATTTGGGTTCCCACATGGAGCCCAAATAGGAATCCAGGGACTTGATTTTTTTTTTTTTTTTTTTTCAAAAATGAATTTCATCCTCCTCAGTTTGTTATAAATGAAATATCAAAGCATTTTGAATACAAGTGCTTCTGGGGGGAAAGCACTGTTCAGAATAGTGTTTTAAGGAGTTAAGCCTTGCATGTAGATAGAACAGAAGATGGAAAGAGAATACAAAGAGTTGGAAGCATGTGCATATTTAGTAAGGCCTTAGACAGATGCTGCCGTGATGGTGTTGAGCCTGACGAATAGCTATAGAGACTGGCATAACACAGAACGAAACGAAAATTCGACAGATATGGAATTACAATAGGGCTGATTTCCCCAAAATGAACACTCTGATATCCGAAACAGATTAGGCTTTTATTTCCGACACTGCTACACTTGATGCGTTATACCATAAATTTGCAACATTTTTTTGATATTGCCACAGAATGTATTCCATCTCACAAGGTAGTCATCCGTCCTAATGATAAACCCTGGTTTGACTCGGCTCTTCGCCGGGAAATTCGTCAGAGAGATCGTCTTCGGAAACAAGCTTTGATAGACCGAAACCCATTATTACTTGAAAAATATAAACATGCCCGTAACAAAGTAAATAATATGAAAAAGAAGGCTAAATCTACTTATTTTTCAAATCTAGATGCTTTACTTGCAGTGAGTAGAAACCCTAAAGTCTTTTGGCACACTGTCAAACAGTTACTGAGCCTTCCGACCCCTTTCTAAACCACAAAGATGATGCAGGCAGAACAGTTATGAATAACAGATGACAAGGACAAAGCCAGTCTGCTCAATAAAACATTTCTATCAAATAGCAAAATAAATGATGATGGACATAGCTTACCTGATTTCAGACCAAAATGTTCCGAGAGTCTGTCTGAAATTGACTTTTCCGAAGACGAAGTGGTTCGGATTCTTAGCAAACTAGATACCAAAAGAAGCAACTGGACACGACGGTATTAGCAACCGCATGCTAAAAGAAACCAAAACCACAATATGCAAGCCATTGGTTCAATTATTTAGGCTCTCATTCTCCTTACGTGTCTACCCATCAGAATGGAAGCTGGCAACAGCCGTGCCGATTTTTAAACAGGGAGATGCCCATGATCCTAATAACTGCAGACCAGTCTCTCTTCTTAGCTGTGTCAGTAAAGTTATGGAGAGGATTGTTTTTAACCAAATGTACGAACATTGTTGTGCTAATAATTTATTTTTTAAATATCAGTCTGGTTTCCTGCCCCAGCATAGCACGGTTTACCAACTCATCGAAATATATCATAATCTATGCTTGGCCTTTGATAGGAATCAGTTTTCTCTTGGGGCATTCTGTGATATATCAAAAGCATTTTATAGAGTTTGGAACAAAGGACTAATTTATAGACTGAGACAAAACGGTATATCTGGACCACTCATCGAGTGGACCAGCAGCTATTTGTTTGATCGCAAACAAAGGGTAACTTGTAACTCAATTTCCTCCGAGTATTTACCTGTTAATTGTGGTGTTCCACAAGGTTCTGTCTTGAGTCCGGTCCTTTTTTTGATATACATCAATGACATTTCTGAAAATCTAGATTCACCGGACGTGTGTCGATTATTTGCGGATGATACAAGCTTAACAGAAAGTGGGCACGAGCCGGATGGCATTGCTACAAAGTCCAATGAAAACTTCAAAGCCATTTCCGAATGGGCAAATACATGGTTAGTTACGTTTGACCCTTCAGAAACCGAAATTGTCCTATTCTTCAAAAAACAGGTTAACCTAAGTAATGCTGTACTGTTTGGTGAACTCGCAATGTCACACACCCACCTCGGCTTAACCGTACAGGGGGACCTAAACTGGCATAGCCAAATTAATAGACAATGTAAAAAGGCCAATGCCAGGCTATCCCAGCTTAGAAACCTTAAGTATATCCTTTGTAGAAAAAGCCTTGAAATTCTATATAAATCATTTATACTCCCCATATACTCCCATAGAATACGCGGATGTGGTCAAGGCTGGTGCACCGGATTACCTACTTTCAAAATTGGATAGAATCCACGCCGATGCAGCTAGAATAATATCCGGTCTAACGAGATCGACCCCAGTATCTACTCTACTTGCAGAACTTGGCTGGGAAACCCTTAGACATAGACGCCATATCCACAAAATGATTACATTTTTCAAAATTGTAAATAACCAGGCCCCCAGATATCTATCGGACTTATTACCCCGAACGTTTCAGGACATTTCCCCGTATAGCACCCGGTTCCATTCCAATTTTCAACTACCCCTTACACACACGGAAGTATAAGCGGTCATTTATTCCCTCTTGCAATTCCGAATGGAATGCACTACCTCTAGAAGTTAGACAGTCTGATTCACTGAATAACTTTGTTGAATATTTCAATACAGGCTTGTGTAGACCACCTAAGTATTTCAACAATGACGATAGGGCGGTTAATATAATACACAGTAAGCTGCGAAATTCCTGTAGCGACCTAAATGTTGATAAATACCCTAACTATATTCAAAATACACCTAAATGTTCATGTGGTTATGAGACCGAAGTCGCAAACCATTACTTCTTCAACTGCAGTAACTACTCAGACGAAAGTCTTGTCCTGTAGAGAAATCCTGTGCATCTGCCAACAAGAACGGCCAATGATCTTCTTTATGGTATTCCAAACTTACCGGATTCCGTCAATATTCACCTTTTTTGGTGTGTACAAAATTTCATAAAAGCCACGAAGCGGTTTTAAGACTAGACCTCTAGATGAGCACAGGAGTCTAAAAGCATCCTTTTCCTATTCTGTTGATCTTTAAAGTCAGTGGTCATCTCTGTTTACCTCACACATGGCTCACTTCTATTCGCTTGTTTGCCCTGTCTGTCCTGGCAATAGTGGTGGTGTGGACTCCGTCGGAGTCGCTGCGGTTGCGCCGAAATGTGGCCCATTGGCTTGTTGACCCAAGCCATCAGTGTTGTAGTTTGGCATTTCATTTTTCTGACCCCCCCTCCCCCCCCCCCCCCACACACACACTTCTATACTCTGTCTCTTGCAAAGTTTAGTACCCATCAGCTTTCTTCTCTAACTCTGTACATACACAAAATTGTTTCAATATATGCATACGTTTTGTTTCGCCATTTCATATAAATTCATGTAACTACTTGTAAACATGTCATAATTTGTAATTGTAAACGTATTTCAAGGAAAGGATATAATCTAAGTGCTGGGCACTTGTTATCCAATCCTTTTTGTTGATTATAAACAAATAAATAGAGGATATTCACGAAAATTTGATGAATATCGAAAATATCTCGTGAGTGGCTACAAAGAAATATGAGGATCTTCACGAGCGACGCAGTCGCGAGTGAAGATCCTCATATTTCTTGTAGCCACGAATTTTCGTGAATTTTCTTTTTATTTAATGCTCTACGACTACAAACTCTCCAATTTGTGGCCTTTATTTGCCATTAAGGCGCAAAATTTATGTGCCGAACCGGCGTCCATACAAAAATTACAACAACCAAACTCCAACCATTGGAATGTGTGAATATCCGCACAAAAAGTAGTCCCGTCTTATTTCTCCCCTAACTTTACGATTTACCAAGGCTGGCGAATTGAAATAATCGCAATGTGTTTCGAAGAAATAGAACAATAACAAAAAACACCACTTTCTTATTTTCAATAACAAGACACGTCATTTTATTTTTTTTGAACTCAATGCATTGAAGACGTGTGAAGTTGAACTGAAGAAATTTGAAAGTGATTTCGGCTTTTCGCTGGAAGGTGAATGAGAAAGTCAAACTTTGAAACCGCTGATTTAATGAATTGATTTAGTCACTGTCACTATCAATTATTCGAATTCGTTTGTATTTGGGACTCTGGAATTCATTACTGATGTGCTGACTCGTTTAAAGTACATGTGATTCGTCATCCGAACCTACGATGAAATATCGATTTCTAAATATCATTTTGATATTTCGTTTTGCCGACCGACAGGGGAATATGACTTAATTTTTCAGCGTGAATTGATGCCTGAGCATTAAATAAAATATGTTTCATCTAGCCTAACGAAAAGGGAAAAGGGGGTAAGGGAGAATGGGGATATCTTCATCTTGTTGGACACGATTGGTAATCGTACACGGTAAGCTGGCCCTTCGCAGTCAATGGAAACGCCAACTTGATAAAAGGAAATCATGAAGCACCCCAAAAACAAGACAGTTCTGATTGTTCAAGAATTCTGATCCAAAAAGAAATGTCGATATATCAAAAGTAAACGAGAGCAGGTTGATAGTATTATTACGAACTTTTGAGAAGAGTGGACAGTGTATGCGCAAACGTTCTGGTATCTCGCACCCCACACACTGGGGGGACGGATGGATGAGAGATGGTTAACGTAGAAGTGAGAACTAAGGCTACTATAGCGCAGTGGCATCCTGCATTGATATATGTCAGCTATGCCGGATTTTGCACCACTGTAATACACAGGTGGCCTTTGATTTCCATCATTTAGAAACGACGTAAAGTTGATCAATGGTGAGTTCTCGCGGACAGATGGGGGAGATTGTTTCATTGGTCAGTGACGTTGGGGATAAAAGAAGACTGATGCAATTGTGTTCGACAAAATGAAACTCTATGATTATGACATGACCGGAGGTTGAACGATTGGTTCGACAATGACACGAGCTTAGGAACTATATATATGGGGGCGACATATGATGATAAATTTTGAAAAACTGTATTATCTTGTGTTTAACTGCACCATTTTTGTAGAGAGTCTCAACAAGTTTCGGAGTAAATAAAAGATATACCGGAAGTGACAGTTGCCCTGTTAATAATCCTTGCAGCTACGATTTGTATTTTTTTCTAATTCGGCGACACTGGCTTCCGAAAACTTGCCCCACACATTATCGGCGTATTCGAGTAAATGTCTAACGAAGCAATTTCAGTTTTTTCTGAAACGCTGCGATCGAGATTGAATTTTTACTTCCTAAGTAGGTCTAAGGGAGACCACGATTTAAAGCAGTTATGATCAATGTGGCTGTTCCATGTACATGTGCTATTTAATATGACTCCTAAATGTTTATGATCACTTACTTCGGGTATCCGTGTATCACCTAAGAATAATGGTGGGTGGGCAATGAAATTTGGTTTTACGTGTTATAAGCAAACTCTCTGTTTTGCGGACATTAAACTCAACCAAACAAGTTTTAACCCAATAGAGACGAATCGTCTGCAAAGATGTATGCTATAAGTCCATTGCCGATTAGCCATCTTTAACGTTAATGATATGCAAGGTCAGAGGTAGCTTCGGGTAAACACTTCGATCAGCCTGTCTGTCAAGACTGTCATACACGTAATAAAAACAACCAAAATGTTTCGCTTGAAACCAGAAAATGTGCATTTTCGATTTAATACTAATAAAGATAGAAAAATAACACACTTTCAACACTTCATTTAATGGACAGGGCAAAATAAGATTGATTTCTTAGTGAAATGAATACCGCAATGAACACCTTCCCACAAGCGAAGGTAGACTCGGCATCATGTTTTTGTTTTGTTGACGAGTGACAAAACTGCAGATATATCACTGAAATGACATAAAAATGTCTGCATGAGTGAAAATGCAAACCCTCGGTATCCAAACAACCAACCCATACAAATATTTTCAAGCATAACACACAGATGTTGCAGCTGGAAGAGGTTGGGTAGAGAGGGTGTATTCTCTAAAAAGTCAATGAAAATCGTCTGCTAGTAGCAGTGTCGCGTGTCTACTAATAACATTTTGTACATAAACAGTACAAGTCAAAATGAGTTGAAGAATAACCACTATCGGTATAAACTATAGATGTAATGTTTTCTATACTAATAACACAAGAATCGAACATAAAAATATATGTACAAGTACGTGTATTCTGTAACCTTTTTTTGGCTTTACACACAGCATTTTAGAGGGTTAATTGCATTGGAATTCTTATTGCATTATATTTTCCAATGCATAGAAATTCAAAATGTAATCTATAATGTCCACGAAAGAATATTATTTTAGAAAAAGTAATTTTTTTTTTTTTTTTTTTTTTTGGGGGGGGGGGGGGGGGTTGACGTAGCTTTGATATGCCAAAAACCATACCCATGAGGGGTGGGAATTTACCTTTCTGGTTCTGTTAGTTTTTTTTCTCAAACATTGGAAATGGATTGATAATAATCTCCATAATCCACACATCTCACTGCCTAACCCTTAATTAACAAATAGACTGCAACTACACATATAATTCATGAATTAGCAGGTAAAAATGTTTTGTACAAGCTGCATAATGTGATCTATCATCGGAACAAGATTGCTTCCCCGAGGATCACATGATTCGATTTGCTTGAAGCTTTTTGTGTAAATTTGAAAAATTTAAATTTCCAGTTTTAATGTTATCTGTGGGTAAAGGTTTAAAAAGTAAAGTACAAAATATATTATACTGCTTTTTGTGATCAGAGTACTAAAATTGTAGATTATTTCAGCAAGTCAAAACTTCTTATTTTAGATCTGTTTTATAATCACGAAATATTGAAATGTGGGTATGGCTACCGTCCAATAATTTTTAATAGAACTGATCTGAAAATGAACAATTATTTATTTAATAGCCAAGTATGAAATGTGTGGAAAAAATACTTCTTATGAGTTTTAATGCATGGTATAAGGTAGAAGCATATGTTCAAGTCTACAAATACTGTATGAATCAAAATAAGTTGTAGCATAACCGCGATAAAAGAAGTAGCCCATTGCCACTACACCAATTACACAAGAACCCGAAATCATGTTCCGGAAAGCTTTCTATGAGAACTTTCCTGAAAATGATGTTAGGTTCTTGTGTTGTTGGTGTAGTTGAAGATGCATACTAGTAGTTTATAGTGGTTATTCTACAAAGTATTTCGACTCGTACTGTAAGTCAAGCGATTTCTGAATTCTACTCAGAAGGTCCGCTGGCTGGAATTTTTTGCTTGTACAAACCAATGCACATGGGCATCAACCACTGATTATACCTGCCGGCCTGTAAATACTTGTAACTCACAAAGCAAATCTGCAGTTTAAGGAGCACTGATAAGTTAGTTATCTGGTGGTCCATAAATCTCAGATTAGCTTGTTGAGTCCCAAACTGTCTACAAACTGACAAGACTATGTTGGAAATATATGAATATCCACCTACTGAGAGGAGAAGTACAAAATCACTCTGTGTGTTCTGTAATACAATATCCATGTATGCACATTTTGATCATGTGTCCGAGGTCAGGGAGAGGGTGGTCTCCAGGGTAGTAACCCCCAGAGCCTGGGACTTGAGAGGGGGGGGGGGGGGTTGGCCCAAGAGTCAAGGATCTTGGTTTCGGCTGCCCACCCTCTAGTCCAAACATGACCCGAAAGACTGTATTTTAATTTTTTTGGTTTGGTACGTCCTTTCAAAGGGCGTTCCAAAACCAAAAAAAATAAAATACGGGCTTTCAGGCCATGTTTGACCTTGTCCTCCTTCCCCAAGGTTTTGACTTCTGTGCCAACAGTTAAGAATGGAGCTGTATCGTGAATGAAGCTATGCACTTGACCAATGGCTGTAATTTTGGTCTGCATAATTCTCGAAGTAATAACTTTATTAAATCAACTTGATGTAACGTAACCAAGTTATTACTTCAAGAATTGTGCAGTCAATATATCTATGGGCGGTAGGTCATTGCATACTCACTGATCAACTTGGAAATTTGAAACACGCTGCTAAGAAACGTCATTTTGACGGCCAGATATAACGTGATTTTTGATCCCAAAAGCCGCCAGAAGACTCCATTTAATAAGTGATTTAAAAATTTTGTTGGGGCAAAAACACCCTCCCCCAACCACTCTGTGATCGATCGCGCCTCCGGCACTCGCTGCAGATGCCTTTATCATCTGTACAATATCCCGACATTTTTTAAAGGGGGGCCGTCACAGAATTAACCCTGGGTCCGAATTTCCTTTCCCCGACCCTGCGTGGACCTTCCACTTCATGGGTGTTTTTTGTAATAAGACAGCTTTCACTGTGTGACATGTAAGTTTGAGTTGAAGGAGAAAATAGTCAAAAGACGAATTTCTTTATTTTTATGTCCGATTCTTGTGTTATTAGTATAGGAAACATTACATAAAAAGTTCAACACATTTTGACTTGTACTGTATATGGACAAAATATTATTAGTAGACACGCGACACTGCTACTAGCAGACGATTTTCATTCACTTTTTAGGGACCACGCCCCCTCCACCCCAACCTCTTCCAGCTGGAACATCTGTGTGTTATGCGTGAAAATATTTGTATGGATTGGTTGTTTGGATACTCAGGGTTTGCATTTTCACTCACGCAGACATTTTGTGTCATTTCAGTGACATATCTGCAGTTTTGTCACTCATAAACAAAACAAAACCATGATGCCGAGTCTACCTTCGCTTGTGGGAAGGGGTTCATTGCGGTATTCATTTCATTTAAAAATCAATCTTATTTTGCCCTGTCCATTAAATGAAGAGTTGAAAGTGTGTTATTTTTTCTATCTTTATTAGTATTAAATCGAAAATGCACATTTTCTCGTTTCAAGCGAAAAATTTTGGTTGTTTCTATCGCATGTTTGACAGTCTTGACAGATAGTCTGATCGAAGTGCTTACCCGAAGCTACCTCTGACCTTGCATATCATTAACGTCAAAGATGGCTAATCGGCAATGGGCTTTTTGAGTGAGTCTTTGGTTATGTCATTAATGTATATAAGGCAGAATAACGATTCAAGTGTCGACCCATGTAGAACACCAGCATTAATGAGTCTGCAGAATGACTCATCCGATCCTATCCCAACTCGTTGCGACCTACATGTATCTGATTTCAATAACAACAGTAATTTACCTAAGACACCACTTCTCATCAGGCTTTGAATAAGACCATTATGCCATGCCTTGTCGAAGGTTTTTCTGACATCACAGAAGACCACTCTAACTTCTTTGCCTTCACCAAGCGCTCGACTGAATTCGTCATATATGCCAGTCAGTTGGGACGCGGTGTCTCAGTAGGTAGAGGTGCAGGCTACAAGCCGCGAGGTCCTCGGTTCCAATCCCACCTGCGGCAACCGCATTGTGTCCTTGGGCAAGCCACTTCACCCCCATTGCCCACCTGGGGGCACGGTGACGTTGTGTACTAAGGCGTACAGCACGTCGATGGAGCACCTTCTTCAACCAATGCTAACCCTGTTTTGGTGGAGTTAGTATGTTGGGGAGCTGACAGTTACTCACCGTTGCTCGGTGATTCTCTTCCGGGTACTCAGGTTTCCTCCACCCGTAAAACTGTCGTGGTCATGATTAGCCATTGCGCAGAAATATGTGACCTTAAACACCAATAAATAAATAAATAAATAAATAAATAACTAAATAAATAAATAAATAAATAAATAAATAAATAAATAAATAAATAAATAAATAAATAAATGTCAGTTGGAGGACAGTCTCCAGGTGTAAAACCTGATTGGAAT
Source organism: Pictodentalium vernedei (assembly GCA_031216915.1). NCBI lineage: Eukaryota > Metazoa > Mollusca > Scaphopoda > Dentaliida > Dentaliidae > Pictodentalium > Pictodentalium vernedei. The sequence goes on from CM062294.1 coordinate 564,682,772, forward strand.
TGACTATGAGCATTCTTGTCTGACACGCGTTTAAAGACGTTTTTCGGATAATTTGCCTTCACAGCCAATCAGTGATAATTTACCTGCACGGCCAATCAGTGATTTAAGGGCTAGGTTGTTTTTTTTCAAAACTGGGAGACATTTTCCTTCTTCCATTGTAAAGGAAAGAAACATTTTATCGGCCCAGGGACAAGGTACGTCATACTTTCATCAAGTGGGATGCCTGCTAAGTTAAGAATGGGGTAGAACAGCCCCGAGGCTGCACGTTGAAAATATTGATTGATCTACCCCCAAATAATTAATATTGACTCTTCTAATTGCTGCATTTCAGCTGACATGTGAGATACCACCAATGTTTAACCCTTTACCCAACGTAACGGCCAAAACCGGTCAGCGCTATTCTCAAAAATTGCCAATTAATTTTCAAAATATTTTCATTTTTTGTCTCAAAAACATTGGTTATGACCCCTCATTGGAACGAGCTCGTCGAGCTCGTTCCAACGAGGGGTCATAACCTATGTTTTTGAGACAAAAAATGAAAAAATTTAGTTATTCAAAAAATTTTTTTGCAAGTGTCGTCTGCTTTTCATGTTGGGTAAAGGGTTAAAGGGTTAAGAAAACGTGGACTTATAATATCGGAACCACACGCCTTTATCGACTTTATTGCTTCATATACTTCACTACATACTAGAGTAATACTATCAATAACCTGTGAAGCTTAGGATACTTGGTTAGGTAAGAAAGCTTTCGCATCGTCAGCTGTTGAGATAGAACAGAAGTATTCGTTGAACACTTCTGGTTTCTCAACATTTGAGGAATAGGCTATATTTAAGTGAGAATAATAGCAGGAATCCCTACCGCGTTACTGCTGCCATTGAATGTTTTTAGAGTTTTTCACCACAGAGATGTGGGGGTTTCGTCGCTTCTCTGGGTGATCTGGATCTTAAATAGATACAACGCTCTGGCCTTCATTATAGCCGTTAAAACTTCATCCATTCCGTTTGTGTTTATATCTGGCGAAAGCGTTCGGAAAACCGGTGTAAAAAGAATGGAAGTCCGTAGGAACGTTAGTCCCTCTGGACTATTATTCCGCGGAATTATAGTCCTAGGTCTAACATTTCTAGGAATAGTAGTCCGGCGGACTACTATTGCTAGAAATGTTAGATCTAGGACTATAATTCCGCGGAATAATAGTCCAGAGGGACTAATTTTCCTACGGACTTCCATTCCTGTTACACCGGTTCGTTTTGTTATGCGACACAGTTGTTTTTTCTTTCTTATTAGTAGTCTAATATCACAGTGCATACATTTTGGCTGATCTGATCGCCAAGTAATATTTGTGTTCGGAATATGTTTAGATGCCGCATCGAGTAATTTGTCAGTGAAATTGGAAATGACAGCATGAAGACAGACATTATCAAAGAGAGAATTTCAGTCAACGTTAGATGAGGCCTCATTTAGTGTTTCATAATTACCCTGAGGATACAGCCATATCCCTTTAACCCTTTACCGAACGAATCGCCCGCATCCGCCCGCGTAATATGCAACTTCAGCAGCTGAAAAATATTATTTTTCGAACAATTTCAACAAAACCATATCATGTGACCCATCTTTGGAACGAGCTCGTCGAGCTCGTTCCAAAGAAGGGTCACATGATATGGTTTTGTTGAAATTTTTTGAAAAAAATTAAAAAATGGTATTTAAAATAATAAATTTTGATATCGTCTGCGTTGGGTAAAGGATTAAAAGAAACAAGAGGTAGTTTTTGGTATTCGAATTCAATTGAATCATGTCCCAGGTAATTGGTTCTAGCACCTTGGAGGCTTTCACATTATCGGTGTCACTTACAGCAAAAAGATTCACCAGAGAGGTCGACGACTCGGTAAAACACGCTGGCTCACTCACAAGCTACCTAAGGTTGCTTATTTCGGTAAAACCACCGCTCAGGGAATCAGTTGGTTGTCAAAAATCACCCGTAATAATTAAATCGGAAAGGGACATGTGGGACCGCGTGGGGGCACGGTGGCGCTGTGTTTTGAGGTTTACTGTACGTCGACGGTTCTACCTGCAGGGACCGATCTGGGCATGCGCCAGTGCGTATTTGGTTCTGAAACTTCAGGACCTGGCTCTTAAATCTCAGAAATAGGCTTCTCAGTTGGCGCGTAACTTCTCAGATCATATTTTGATATTCTTTCGATGGATAATCAAGAGAGACACTCTTACATGTATTATATATATGATTATCATTTATCATTGTTGTAGAGTGCTTAAGTTAATACTTCAAGTCTTAATTACCAAGCATTAATCTTCACTGTGGTTTCTGACCAAGTCTTGGCTGCCTAAATAGGCAGCCAAGACTTGATCAGAAACCACAGTGAAGATTAATGTTTGCTATAGTGTACTAAATGAAAATGATGAGAGCTATTACATACTTGCAGTGAGTGTTACAAACAGCAGTGTGACTCCGTAAATTGAAATCTGGCGCATGAATTGAAAAAATAGGCTCCGAGGCTAGAGCGTATTTTAAATAGTCCTGATCGGTCCCTGTACTTGCCTTCAACCAATCTAACCCTGCTGGTGCGGAATTATGTAGTAGGCTCGGGAGTCTATCAGTTGCTCATAGGCTTATTAGATGTATGCCGCTATGGCATCCCATGTATATGGAAGACTGTTGGGTGGACGGTAGAAGACCCCTAGCAATAGGTCTTACTGTGTATCGTCAATATTTCAACCCATAGGCACTCTGTGTTTAGAACCTCAAGGCCGAGTCGAAAAGAGATATTGTATTTAATGTAGATGGCATCTCCACCTCCCCTTTCTGATGGGTCGTAACGCAATGGCTCGTGGAACCCATGAAGTAGGACATCGGATGTGGGATCATTGCTGCGCAGCCATGTCTGTTAAAGTCAAGATGTCATAGGATGAAGATTCACATTGAACAGCATCTAATTTTGGTTTTAAGCTCTGAATGTTAAAATTCCAAATTTTCAAAGTATTCTGGTTATATTCTGAGTTGATAGAGCTTGGGCCAGGACTGGGTTCGATGTCGCCCTACATAAATAAATTATAACCGGTTAGAGGAGGGTCGAAGTGACAATGAAAATGGAGAATGAAACTTTCAAAATTAATGCAGTGTTTACGACGTGCACAGTCTTGTTAAGATACGTAGCTGCTTCAGGGGACTTTATCCCTTGCGTTGAAATTGATTCGATGACGTATCTAAGGAAAAGATCAATCATAACAATGAAGCTTTCACGTAGTTTAACACCACCTAGACGCAGGTGCAGGTGAATTAAAACCCAAGCTTTGTCAGCTGGTGCTTCAAGCTGCGAACATAAACTGTAATGTTGAAAATAGCAACCTGAGCACGGTCTTATTCAATGTAACGGGTCCTGTCTGCGAAAATGACAGACACAGTCATGCTGTCAATCTTCCATTGCAATATACGTAGCATTAGGTATAAATTAACACAAATATCTGAAATAATCCAATAATTCAATATCCTATGCTTCACCGAAACTCACCTAGATAAGACGTTCCCTTCTAGTGATATTTGTATTCGTGGGTTTTCAGATCCCTTAACCCTTTACCTAACCTGCAAAGCAGACGACACTTGCAAAAACAATTCTTGAATAACTAATTTTGTTCATTTTTTGTCTCAAAAACATAGGTTATGACCCCTCGTTGGAACGAGCTCGACGAGCTCGTTCCAACGAGGGGTCATAACCTATGTTTTTGAGAAAAAAAATGAACAAAATAGTGAAAATTAATTGGCGATTTTTGAGAATAATCGGGGAGGGGGTATTGCAGTATATTTTGATCAGGGGGTTACTGTATTGCCGGAGACCGGACATGGAATTTGACGACTCGTTAACGTGTTTCGAAGTTAATTCTAAAACCGAAAAGTTTCTGCTAGCAGTCTCCTATAGATCGGAGCGCTATGCTGCCTTCAATTACTGGGAGTTTTTGGACGACTTTATCGAAAAAGCTCTGGACAGCACCAGTCCTTAATTCTAACCGGTGATTTCAATTCGGATCTGTTACAACCATCCGCAAGGTTAAATGAAATTGCAACCCACTATAACTTGCGAAACTTGGTATGTAAACCTACTCGCATTACTCCAAGCAATCAGACTCTTCTTGATCCAATACTGGTGAGCGACCAGTTTGTGATAACGGAATGTGATACTCTTGATCTAGAAGTGTTTGATCATTCTGCCGTTTACTGCTGTATTACATTTAACTATTCTTTGAACACATCTTACACCAGAGTAATTCGGAATTATAAACTATAAACAAGCAAATTTTGTTTGATCTTACAAATAATCTCATTACACAAATGGACTGGGTATCCCAAATTGAAAACGCCCAGGATATAAATATTGCCACGGAAAACTTTACCGAAACTTTTCTGAACATAATTGATAAGTGTATACCTAAATCCAAAATTTTGATTCGCCCTAAGGATAAACACTGGTTCACATCGGAACTACGTTTCACAATATGGCAACGCGACAGACTAAGAAAAAGGCCATAAAAACCCAAATAAGTGAGGACTGGGGAAAATTTAAATCAACACGGAACACAGTCAATAATATGAAAAAATACGCCAAAAGACAATATGAATCTAATCTTGAAAACTTACTCCCCTTTAACCAATCTGTGAGGAATTTTTGGCATGTTATAAAAGAACTATTAAACAGGAAAAAATTATCTGTGATCCCACCCTTATACAAGTATGACATAAATACTCCCAATAGCGTTGCTTTCACAGATGAAGAAAAAGCTGATCTACTTAACGATACATTTATAAACAATGGTCTCATCTGCGATACTAACAGCGAACTCCCAAATAATACTCCACGTTGTCCAAACAGTCTGACTGAAATTATCTTTGATATCGACGATATCACGACAGCTATTAACTCAATGAAATCGAACAAGGCCCATGGACATGATAATATCAGTGTCAAAATGTTGAAAGGTACTGCCGAAAGCATAGCCTTCCCTCTGAATCTATTATTCCAGCTTTCCTTCAACTCGTGTGAGTTTCCAGATGCATGGAAAAAAGCAAATGTTATACCTGTCTATAAAAAGGGTGACTCAAGAGATAAAACTAATTACCGACCTATTTCACTTTTACCTTGTTTAAGTAAAATACTTGAAAAAGTAGCCCTAAAGTCCATCTTCCTACATTTTCATGAGAATCACCTTCTGAATCCATACCAATCAGGATTTATTCCCGGACACAAAACCACTTTCCAACTTATTGAGCTCTATCACTCTCTGTGCGACTCACTAGATAAAAAACTCCAAACGTATTGTCTTTTGTGATACTTCAAAAGCATTTGAGCGGTTATGGCACAGTGGGTTGATATTTAAACTCAGAGAAAATGGTATCTCCGGAAAAGCCCTCACATGGATTGAAAACTACCTGCAGAATCGTAAACAACGAGTGCTGATCAATAACACATTCTCGCGGTATAAAAAATATTACATCTGGCTTCCCGCAAGGTTCTGTCCTCGGTCCCTTTCTTTTGTTTTGACCTATATCAATGACCTTTCCGACGCCCTTGATTCATTGGCACGAATGTATGTTGATGACACGTGTTTGACTTCGAATAACCATAATTCAGAAAATTTAGCTAACACACTGAACAATGATTTGGAGAAAATTAATGTCTGGGCTGAGCGCTGGCTGGTTGCATTCAACCCAACAAAGACCCGGTTAATATATTTCTCACACACATCGAATTCTACTTTTCCAGATATCATGTTTGCTAACAGTAACATTTCTTATAGCAGTAGTCACAAACACTTAGGTCTTTATATTCAGAGTAATCTGAAATGGGATGTTCAAATTAACGAGATTTGCAAGAAAGTATCTGCCAGAACATCACAACTTAGAAAGCTGAAACTTACTTTCCCTAGGAAAATACTGGAAATAACATATTTATCCTATATTCTCCCGCTGATGGATTACGGAGATGCAATCTGGGATTGTGCGCCCAGCTGCCTTCTAAAAAGACTCGACAGACGACACATCGATGCTGCTCGTATCATCGCAGGCCTGACAAGATGAGTATCCTCTGAATGTATCCTTCTGGAACTCGGATGGCCCACCCTTTCACGACGTCGAGAAATCCATAAATTCTGCACAATGTACAAAATAGTAAATCATATAGCCCCAGGCTATTTGTATAATCTATTACCCCCACGTGTGGGCGACATTGGTAGCTATAACGTACGCAATGCGAACAACTTCAGTGCATACAAAGCCCGTACGGAACATTTAAAAAAATCGTTCTTACCTTCGACGGTTTTAGCCTGGAATAACCTACCTAGTTATATTGCCGAATCGGAAACTGTCACAGAGTTCAAAATAAAATATATAAACTTAAATCCTACCCCGAAACCTCCAGTTTATTTCTCCTTGGGTGCCAGGAAATTGAATATTATACACTGCAGATTAAGGAATGGCTGTAGTGATCTGAATAGCGAGAAATTCACTAATTACATCTCTGATTCACTTGTTGTAATTGCGGAAATCCCGATGAAAATACGTTTCACTATTTTTTTTCGAGTGCCCTTATATGATGAACAACGAGAAATGCTTTGCAGACGCCTTTCTCACCTAAACGTAGATATCGACTCCACAGACGACCTTATGTTTGGCAAACCCACAATATCACGGAATAAAAATATCCAGATTCTTTTATCTTACAAAGCGGACGTTTCGAATAACATAACCCCCATGCACACCGATATCCATCAATGATCATAGTGCTGCGGGAATTGGACCCATTCCGTCTTGTCTGTCGGAGATCTTTGAGCTCTGTAAGATGGGACGGAGTTGGTTGGATTCCTGACTGCACTGTGAGGTACGTTCTCTTTAGTTTTTGATTTGGCTGGCTTCTGTAAGAAAAAAGAAAAAAGAAAAAGTTAATGCGCACCAGAATGTAAAATAAACTTCCTTACTTATTTGTTAGATACAACTTTCCGATCTTTATATACTGATGCGCACACCTATCTATTCCGTACGAATGGATGGGTAACCGCTTACGTTTTCATTTTCATTTTTACTTTCATAGTTTAACGACTTTGGTGTAAGAACAGTGACGTAGGATCTGGAACCTTTCAAAAAAAGCACGAAGTCGCGATCAGCGGGTTCATGCGGTCACCATTTAGATCTGGTATAGACATTTGGGGCTGAACGCACGAGACCTACTACCTGCCGCTTTTGCATTCCGGAGTGCACCTTACCCTAACTATTCTACATTATTTTATAATAACTAGTCATCAGAAGTTTATTTCTCAACCCATTTTCAGAACTATGGAGCCAAAACAAGTAGCAGCTGGTGATACATCTATATATAGTGTCTCGTCAACATACATAACCTGAATATAAAGGCAAATGTTACTGCAAAAACTGTTATTGGGTTGGTCTGAAAAGGGTTAAATATTTGCCCAGCGGTCACAGATTCGAAATTTGTGTACAAATTATCACTAAAAACGCCAATAAAATGTATTACACACCTTTTTGCAAGGTATATCTCCTACCTCACCCCAGGGTCCAAACTATTTTGGGATCTATTATTTGTAGTTTAGTGGCAGGATCCACACCGTTAAACTAGGGCTGTCACGATTTTTTAATTTAGAAATCGATTAATCGTCGCAAATAATCGATTATAATCGATTAATCGTACATAGATGACCCCGCCCCCATATTTCCCTCTCTTAAAGTCGTTAAAAATGAAGTTCCTCAAGTAAACAACGAAGACGATCCTCTTTTAGATACATTCAAAGGTTTGATGTTCTGAACTTTTGAACCGTCAGTGTAATAATCAAGAGCGGTCGTCAATTGCGAACTTCGCAAGTTCGCAACTGCCGACCGGTCTTGATTATTACACTGACAGTTCAAAAGTTCAGAACATCAAAGCTTTGAATGTTCCTAAAAGGGAAATGCTTCTAACGGCTTCTTGAGATTTAACGTCGACGTTCTTGACCTTTTACCTTAAGAAACAATAGTTTTTTTCGTTTTTTTTTAATTATTAAACGCCTAAAACGGGGTAAAATTTACCGATTCTTCGACAACGAAAAATACTAATCGATTTCTGCGTGATCGATCAGCAATCGATTAATCGAATAATCGTGACAGCCCTACGTTAAACTACATATTAGAATTTTAATTTTGCATAAGGAAAATGCTAACCTCTCGTTGACATTCAACATAGCAAAGCGCAAAGCCTTGATATTCTACGAAAACATGTCGGTTCCTATAATAATATGCTTCCATCGTAAATCGTCCTAAATGAAATTCTATTTTTTCTGTCCACCAACCACAGACCTCACAGAGCATATCAGTCATGGACCTGAGTGACAGCCCGCTAACCACAAACCTTTCAGAACATCTCAATCACAGGCCTGTGTGACTAGCAGCCAACGACACACCTCACAGAACATCTCTGTCACGAGCCTGGGTGACAGTCCGTAAACCACAAACCTCGCAGAACATCTCTGTTACGGGTCTGGGTGACTACCCGCTAACCACAAACATAACAGAACATCTCAGTCACGGGTTTGGGTGACTGCCCGCTAACCACAAACATTGCAAAGCATCTCAGTCACGCGCCTGGGTGACTGTCCGTTAACCACAAACCCCACAGAATATATCAGTCACGGTCCTGGGTGACTGCCCGCTAACCGCAAACCTTGCAGAACATCTCAGTCACGTGCCTGTGTGACTGCCGCTAACCAGGGCTGGGGAGAGTAATAGACTTCAGTACTCGAGTGCGGGAACGAGTACTCTAAGAATGTGTGAGTAAAGTACGAGTACTGGGGGAATGTATGAGTACGAGTAGTGAGTACTTTGTAAAGTACTCGAGTACGAGTACATACACTTACATGCAAAATGAATAACACTTGTTATACCATATATATTTTGTTGCTATGAAATACTTAACCTTTACCCAACGTAACGGCCAAAACCGGCCAGCGCTATTCATAAAAATCGCCAATTAATTTTCATTATTTTTTTCATTTTTGTCTCAAAAACATAGGTTATATATATATATGTCAGTATAGTTAATGAATTAGTAATTATTGTATTTCATGTCTTGGTATATCTATGTCTGTATAGTTTATGAATTAGTAATTATTGTATTTCATGTCTTGGTATATCTATGTCTGTATAGTTAATGAATTAGTAATTAATTGTTACATTCCATCTCTTGGTATATCTATGTCTGTATAGTTTATGAATTAGTAATTATTGTATTTCATGTCTTGGTATATCTATGTCTGTATAGTTTATGAATTAGTAATTATTGTATTCCATCTCTTGGTATATCTATGTCTGTATAGTTTATGAATTAGTAATTATTGTATTTCATGTCTTGGTATATCTACGTCTGTATAGTTTATGAATTAGTAATTATTGTATTTCATGTCTTGGTATATCTACGTCTGTATAGTTTATGAATTAGCAATTATTGTATTTCATGTCTTGGTATATCTATGTCAGTATAGTTTATGAATTAGTAATTATTGTATTTCATGTCTTGGTATATCTACGTCTGTATAGTCTATGAATTAGTAATTATTGTATTTCATCTCTTGGTATATCTATGTCTGTATAGTTTATGAATTAGTAATTATTGTATTTCATGTCTTGGTATATCTGTGTGTTAATAGTTTATGAATTAGTAATTATTGTATTTCATGTCTTGGTATATCTATGTCTGTATAGTTTCTAAATTAGTAATTATTGTATTTCATGTCTTGGTATATCTATGTCTGTATAGTTTCTAAATTGGTAATTATTGTATTTCATGTCTTGGTATATCTATGTCTGTATAGTTTATGAATTAGTAATTATTGTATTTCATGTCTTGGTATATCTACGTCTGTATAGTTTATGAATTAGTAATTATTGTATTTCATGTCTTGGTATATCTATGTCAGTATAGTTTATGAATTAGTAATTATTGTATTTCATGTCTTGGTATATCTATGTCTGTATAGTTTATGAATTAGTAATTATTGTATTTCATGTCTTGGTATATCTATGTCAGTATAGTTTATGAATTAGTAATTATTGTATTTCATGTCTTGGTATATCTATGTCTGTATAGTTTATGAATTAGCAATTATTGTATTTCATGTCTTGGTATATCTATGTCTGTATAGTTTATGAATTAGTAATTATTGTATTTCATGTTTTGGTATATCTATGTCTGTATAGTTTATGAATTAGTAATTATTGTATTTCATGTCTTGGTATATCTATGTCTGTATAGTTTATGAATTAGTAATTATTGTATTTCATGTCTTGGTATATCTATGTCTGTATAGTTTATGAATTAGCAAATATTGTATTTCATGTCTTGGTATATCTATGTCTGTATTGTTTATGAATTAGTAATTATTGTATTTCATGTCCTGGTATATCTACGTCTGTATAGTTTAAGAATTAGCAATTATTGTATTTCATGTCTTGGTATATCTATGTCTGTATAGTTTATGAATTAGTAATTATTGTATTTCATGTCTTGGTATATCTATGTCTGTATAGTTTATGAATTAGTAATTATTGTATTTCATCTCTTGGTATATCTATGCCTGTATAGTTTATGAATTAGCAATTATTGTATTTAATGTCTTGGTATATCTATGTCTGTATAGTTTCTAAATTGGTAATTATTGTATTTCATGTCTTGGTATATCTATGTCTGTATAGTTTATGAATTAGTAATTATTGTATTTCATGTCTTGGTATATCTATGTCTGTATAGTTTATGAATTAGTAATTATTGTATTTCATGTCTCGGTATATCTATGTCAGTATAGTTTATGAATTAGTAATTATTGTATTTCATGTCTTGGTATATCTATGTCTGTATAGTTTATGAATTAGCAATTATTGTATTTCATGTCTTGGTATATCTATGTCTGTATAGTTTATGAATTAGTAATTATTGTATTTCATGTCTTGGTATATCTACGTCTGTATAGTTTATGAATTAGTAATTATTGTATTTCATGTCTTGGTATATCTACGTCTGTATAGTTTATGAATTAGCAATTATTGTATTTCATGTCTTGGTATATCTATGTCAGTATAGTTTATGAATTAGTAATTATTGTATTTCATGTCTTGGTATATCTACGTCTGTATAGTCTATGAATTAGTAATTATTGTATTTCATCTCTTGGTATATCTATGTCTGTATAGTTTATGAATTAGTAATTATTGTATTTCATGTCTTGGTATATCTACGTCTGTATAGTTTATGAATTAGTAATTATTGTATTTCATGTCTTGGTATATCTATGTCAGTATAGTTTATGAATTAGTAATTATTGTATTTCATGTCTTGGTATATCTATGTCTGTATAGTTTATGAATTACTAATTATTGTATTTCATGTCTTGGTATATCTATGTCAGTATAGTTTATGAATTAGTAATTATTGTATTTCATGTCTTGGTATATCTATGTCTGTATAGTTTATGAATTAGCAATTATTGTATTTCATGTCTTGGTATATCTATGTCTGTATAGTTTATGAATTAGTAATTATTGTATTTCATGTTTTGGTATATCTATGTCTGTATAGTTTATGAATTAGTAATTATTGTATTTCATGTCTTGGTATATCTATGTCTGTATAGTTTATGAATTAGTAATTATTGTATTTCATGTCTTGGTATATCTATGTCTGTATAGTTTATGAATTAGCAAATATTGTATTTCATGTCTTGGTATATCTATGTCTGTATTGTTTATGAATTAGTAATTATTGTATTTCATGTCCTGGTATATCTACGTCTGTATAGTTTAAGAATTAGCAATTATTGTATTTCATGTCTTGGTATATCTATGTCTGTATAGTTTATGAATTAGTAATTATTGTATTTCATGTCTTGGTATATCTATGTCTGTATAGTTTATGAATTAGTAATTATTGTATTTCATCTCATGGTATATCTATGCCTGTATAGTTTATGAATTAGCAATTATTGTATTTAATGTCTTGGTATATCTATGTCTGTATAGTTTCTAAATTGGTAATTATTGTATTTCATGTCTTGGTATATCTATGTCTGTATAGTTAATGAATTAGTAATTATTGTATTTCATGTCTTGGTATATCTATGTCTGTATAGTTTATGAATTAGTAATTATTGTATTTCATGTCTCGGTATATCTATGTCAGTATAGCTTATGAATTAGTAATTATTGTATTTCATGTCTTGGTATATCTATGTCTGTATAGTTTATGAATTAGCAATTATTGTATTTCATGTCTTGGTATATCTATGTCTGTATAGTTTATGAATTAGTAATTATTGTATTTCATGTCTTGGTATATCTATGTCTGTATAGTTTATGAATTAGTAATTATTGTATTTCATGTCTTGGTATATCTATGTCTGTATAGTTTATGAATTAGTAATTATTGTATTTCATGTCTTGGTATATCTATGTCTGTATAGTTTATGAATTAGCAAATATTGTATTTCATGTCTTGGTATATCTATGTCTGTATTGTTTATGAATTAGTAATTATTGTATTTCATGTCCTGGTATACCTACGTCTGTATAGTTTATGAATTAGCAATTATTGTATTTCATGTCTTGGTATATCTATGTTTGTATAGTTTATGAATTAGTAATTATTGTATTTCATGTCTTGGTATATCTATATCTGTATAGTTTATGAATTAGTAATTATTGTATTTCAAGTCTTGGTATATCTATGTCTGTATAGTTTATGAATTAGTAATTATTGTATTTCATGTCTTGGTATATCTATGTCTGTATAGTTTATGAATTAGCAAATATTGTATTTCATGTCTTGGTATATCTATGTCTGTATAGTTTATGAATTAGTAATTATTGTATTTCATGTCTTGGTATATCTATGTCTGTATAGTTTATGAATTAGTAATTATTGTATTTCATGTCTTGGTATATCTATGCCTGTATAGTTTATGAATTAGAAATTATTGTATTTCATGTCTTGGTATATCTGTGTCTGTATAGTTTCTAAATTAGTAATTATTGTATTTCATGTCTTGGTATATCTATGTCTGTATAGTTCTCGAATTAGTAATTATTGTATTTCATGTCTTGGTATATCTGTGTGTTAATAGTTTATGAATTAGTAATTATTGTATTTCATGTCTTGGTATATCTATGTCTGTATAGTTTATGAATTAGTAATTATTGTATTTCATCTCTTGGTATATCTTTGTCTGTATAGTTTATTGATTAGTAATTATTGTATTTCATCTCTTGGTATATCTATGTCTGTATAGTTTATGAATCAGTAATTATTGTATTCCATCTCTTGGTATATCTATGTCTGTATAGTTTATGAATTAGTAATTATTGTATTTCATGTCGTGGTATATCTGTGTCTGTATAGTTTATGAATTAGTAATTATTGTATTTCATCTCTTGGTATATCTATGTCTGTATAGTTTATGAATTAGTAATTATTGTATTTCATCTCTTGGTATATCTTTGTCTGTATAGTTTATTGATTAGTAATTATTGTATTTCATCTCTTGGTATATCTATGTCTGTATAGTTTATGAATCAGTAATTATTGTATTCCATCTCTTGGTATATCTATGTCTGTATAGTTTATGAATTAGTAATTATTGTATTTCATGTCTTGGTATATCTATGTCTGTATAGTTTATGAATTAGTAATTATTGTATTTCATCTCTTGGTATATCTATGTCTGTATAGTTTATGAATCAGTAATTACTGTATTCCATCTCTTGGTATATCTATGTCTGTATAGTTTATGAATTAGTAATTATTGTATTTCATGTCTTGGTATATCTATGTCTGTATAGTTTATGAATTAGTAATTATTGTATTTCATCTCTTGATATATCTATGTCTGTATAGTTTATGAATTAGTAATTATTGTATTTCATCTCTTGGTATATCTATGTCTGTATAGTTTATGAATTAGTAATTATTGTATTTCATGTCTTGGTATATCTATGTCTGTATAGTTTATGAATTAGTAATTATTGTATTTCATCTCTTGGTATATCTATGTCTGTAAAGTTTATGAATCAGTAATTATTGTATTCCATCTCTTGGTATATCTATGTCTGTATAGTTTATGAATTAGTAATTATTGTATTTCATGTCTTGGTATATCTATGTCTGTATAGTTTATGAATTAGCAATTATTGTATTTCATGTCTTGGTATATCTATGTCTGTATAGTTTATGAATTAGTAATTATTGTATTTCATCTCTTGGTACATCTTTGTCTGTATAGTTTATTGATTAGTAATTATTGTATTTCATGTCTTGGTATATCTATGTCTGTATAGTTTCTAAATTAGTAATTATTGTATTTCATGTCTTGGTATATCTGTGTGTTAATAGTTTATGAATTAGTAAATATTGTATTTCATGTCGTGGTATATCTATGTCTGTATAGTTTATGAATTAGTAATTATTGTATTCCATTTCTTGGTATATCTATGTCTGTATAGTTTATGAATTAGTAATTATTGTATTTCATGTCTTGGTATATCTATGTCTGTATAGTTTATGGATTAGTAATTATTGTATTTCATGTCTTGGTATATCTATGTCTGTATAGTTTATGAATTAGTAATTTTTGGGTTCCATCTCTTGGTATATCTATGTCTGTACAGTTTATGAATGAGTAATTATTGTATTTCATGTCTTGGTATATCTATGTCTGTATAGTTTATGAATTAGTAATTATTGTATTTCATGTCTTGGTATATCTATGTCTGTATAGTTTATGAATTAGTAATTATTGTATTCCATTTCTTGGTATATCTATGTCTGTATAGTTTATGAATTAGTAATTATTGTATTTCATGTTTTGGTATATCTATGTCTGTATAGTTTATGGATTAGTAATTATTGTATTTCATGTCTTGGTATATCTATGTCTGTATAGTTTATGAATTAGTAATTTTTGGGTTCCATCTCTTGGTATATCTATGTCTGTATAGTTTATGAATGAGTAATTATTGTATTTCATGTCTTGGTATATCTATGTCTGTATATTTTATGAATTAGTATTTATTGTATTTTATGTCTTGGTATATCTATGTCTGTATAGTTTATGAATTAGTAATTATTGTATTTTATGTCTTGGTATATCTATGTCTGTATAGTTTATGAATTAGTAATTATTGTATTTAATGTCTTGGTATATCTATGTCTGTATAGTTTATGAATTAGTAATTATTGTATTTTATGTCTTGGTATATCTATGTCTGTATAGTTTATGAGTGAGTAATTTTTGTATTTAATGTCTTGGTATATCTATGTCTGTATAGTTTATGAATTAGTAATTATTGTATTTTATGTCTTGGTATATCTATGTCTGTATAGTTTATGAGTGAGTAATTTTTGTATATCATGTCTTGGTATATCTATGTCTGTATTGTTTTTGAATTAGTAATTATTGTGTTTCATCTCTTGGTATATCTATGTCTGTATTGTTTATGAATTAGTAATTATTGTATTTCATGTCGTGGTATATCTATGTCTGTATTGTTTATGAATTAGTAATTATTGTATTTCATGTCGTGGTATATCTATGTCTGTATAGTTTATGAATTAGTAATTATTGTATTTCATGTCTTGGTATATCTGTGTGTTAATAGTTTATGAATTAGTAATTATTGTATTTCATGTCTTGGTATATCTATGTCTGTATAGTTTATGAATTAGTAATTTTTGGGTTCCATCTCTTGGTATATCTATGTCTGTATAGTTTATGAAATAGTAATTATTGTATTTCATGTCGTGGTATATCTATGTCTGTATAGTTTATGAATTAGTAATTTTTGGGTTCCATCTCTTGGTATATCTATGTCTGTATAGTTTATGAATTAGTAATCATTGTATTTCATGTCTTGGTATATCTACGTCTGTATAGTTTATGAATTAGTAATTATTGTATTTCATGTCTTGGTATATCTATGTCTGTATAGTTTATGAATTAGCAATTATTGTATTTCATCTCTTGGTATATCTATGCCTGTATAGTTTATGAATTAGCAATTATTGTATTTAATGTCTTGGTATATCTATGTCTGTATAGTTTATGAATTAGTAATTATTGTATTTCATGTCTTGGTATATCTATGTCTGTATAGTTTATGAATTAGCAAATATTGTATTTCATGTCTTGGTATATCTATGTCTGTATAGTTTATGAATTAGTAATTATTGTATTTCATGTCTTGGTGTATCTATGTCTGTATAGTTTATGAGTTAGTAATTATTGTATTTCATGTCTTGGTATATCTATGTCTGTATAGTTTATGAATTAGTAATTATTGTATTTCATGTCTTGGTATATCTGTGTCTGTATAGTTTATGAATTAGTAATTATTGTATTTCATGTCTTGGTATATCTATGTCTGTATAGTTTATGAATTAGTAATTATTGTATTTCACGTCTTGGTATATCTATGTCTGTATAGTTTCTAAATTGGTAATTATTGTATTTCATGTCTTGGTATATCTATGTCTGTATAGTTTATGAATTAGTAATTATTGTATTTCATGTCTTGGTATATCTATGTCTGTATAGTTTATGAATTAGTAATTATTGTATTTCATCTCTTGGTATATCTATGTCTGTATAGTTTATGAATTAGTAATTATTGTATTTCATGTCTTGGTATATCTATGTCTGTATAGTTCATGAATTAGTAATTATTGTATTTCATCTCTTGGTATATCTATGTCTGTATAGTTTATGAATTAGTAATTATTGTATTTCATCTCTTGGTATATCTATGTCTGTATAGTTTATGAATTAGTAATTATTGTATTTCATGTCTTGGTATATCTATGTCAGTATAGTTTATGAATTAGTAATTATTGTATTTCATGTCTTGGTATATCTATGTCTGTATAGTTTATGAATTAGTAATTATTGTATTTCATGTCTTGGTATATCTATGCCTGTATAGATTATGAATTAGCAATTATTGTATTTCATGTCTTGGTATATCTATGTCTGTATAGTTTATGAATTAGTAATTATTGTATTTCATGTCTTGGTATATCTATGCCTGTATAGTTTATGAATTAGTAATTATTGTATTTCATGTCTTGGTATATCTATGTCTGTATAATTTATGAATTAGCAATTATTGTATTTCATGTCTTGGTATATCTATGTCTGTATAGTTTATGAATTAGTAATTATTGTATTTCATGTCTTGGTATATCTATGTCTGTATAGTTTATGAATTAGTAATTATTGTATTTCATGTCTTGGTATATCTGTGTGTTAATAGTTTATGAATTAGTAATTATTGTATTTCATGTCTTGGTATATCTATGTCTGTATAGTTTATGAATTAGTAATTTTTGGGTTCCATCTCTTGGTATATCTATGTCTGTATAGTTTATGGATTAGTAATTATTGTATTTCATGTCTCGGTATATCTATGTCTGTATAGTTTATGAATTAGTAATTTTTGGGTTCCATCTCTTGGTATATCTATGTCTGTATAGTTTATGAATTAGTAATTATTGTATTTCATGTCTTGGTATATCTATGTCTGTATAGTTTATGAATTAGTAATTTTTGGGTTCCATCTCTTGGTATATCTATGTCTGTATAGTTTATGGATTAGTAATTATTGTATTTCATGTCTTGGTATATCTTTGTCTGAATAGTTTATGAATTAGTAATTATTGTATTTCATCTCTTGGTATATCTATGTCTGTATAGTTTATGAATTAGCAATTATTGTATTTCATGTCTTGGTATATCTACGTCTGTATAGTTTATGAATTAGTAATTATTGTATTTCATGTCGTGGTATATCTATGTCTGTATAGTTTATGAATTAGTAATTTTTGGGTTCCATCTCTTGTTATATCTATGTCTGTATAGTTTATGAATTAGTAATTATTGTATTTCATGTCTTGGTATATCTATGTCTGTATAGTTTATGAATCAGTAATTATTGTATTCCATCTCTTGGTATATCTATGTCTGTATAGTTTATGAATTAGTAATTATTGTATTTTATGTCTTGGTATATCTATGTCTGTATAGTTTATCAATTAGTAATTATTGTATTTCATGTCTTGGTATATCTATGTCTGTATAGTTTATGAATTAGCAATTATTGTATTTCATGTCTTGGTATATCTATGTCTGTATAGTTTATGAATTAGTAATTATTGTATTTCATGTCTTGGTATATCTATGTCTGTATAGTTTATGAATTAGTAATCATTGTATTTCATGTCTTGGTATATCTACGTCTGTATAGTTTATGAATTAGTAATTATTGTATTTCATGTCTTGGTATATCTATGTCTGTATAGTTTATGAATTAGCAATTATTGTATTTCATCTCTTGGTATATCTATGCCTGTATAGTTTATGAATTAGCAATTATTGTATTTAATGTCTCGGTATATCTATGTCTCTATAGTTTATGAATTAGTAATTATTGTATTTCTTGTCTTGGTATATCTATGTCTGTATAGTTTATGAATTAGCAAGTATTGTATTTCATGTCTTGGTATATCTATGTCTGTATAGTTTATGAATTAGTAATTACTGTATTTCATGTCTTGGTGTATCTATGTCTGTATAGTTTATGAGTTAGTAATTATTGTATTTCATGTCTTGGTATATCTATGTCTGTATAGTTTATGAATTAGTAATTATTGTATTTCATGTCTTGGTATATCTGTGTCTGTATAGTTTATGAATTAGTAATTGTTGTATTTCATGTCTTGATATATCTATGTCTGTATAGTTTATGAATTAGTAATTATTGTAATTCACGTCTTGGTATATCTATGTCTGTATAGTTTCTAAATTGGTAATTATTGTATTTCATGTCTTGGTATATCTATGTCTGTATAGTTTATGAATTAGCAAATATTGTATTTCATGTCTTGGTATATCTATGTCTGTATAGTTTATGAATTAGTAATTATTGTATTTCATGTCTTGGTGTATCTATGTCTGTATAGTTTATGAGTTAGTAATTATTGTATTTCATGTCTTGGTATATCTATGTCTGTATAGTTTATGAATTAGTAATTATTGTATTTCATGTCTTGGTATATCTGTGTCTGTATAGTTTATGAATTAGTAATTATTGTATTTCATGTCTTGGTATATCTATGTCTGTATAGTTTATGAATTAGTAATTATTGTATTTCACGTCTTGGTATATCTATGTCTGTATAGTTTCTAAATTGGTAATTATTGTATTTCATGTCTTTGTATATCTATGTCTGTATAGTTTATGAATTAGTAATTATTGTATTTCATGTCTTGGTATATCTATGTCTGTATAGTTTATGAATTAGTAATTATTGTATTTCATCTCTTGGTATATCTATGTCTGTATAGTTTATGAATTAGTAATTATTGTCTTTCATGTCTTGGTATATCTATGTCTGTATAGTTCATGAATTAGTAATTATTGTATTTCATCTCTTGGTATATCTATGTCTGTATAGTTTATGAATTAGTAATTATTGTATTTCATCTCTTGGTATATCTATGTCTGTATAGTTTATGAATTAGTAATTATTGTATTTCATGTCTTGGTATATCTATGTCAGTATAGTTTATGAATTAGTAATTATTGTATTTCATGTCTTGGTATATCTATGTCTGTATAGTTTATGAATTAGTAATTATTGTATTTCATGTCTTGGTATATCTATGCCTGTATAGATTATGAATTAGCAATTATTGTATTTCATGTCTTGGTATATCTATGTCTGTATAGTTTATGAATTAGTAATTATTGTATTTCATGTCTTGGTATATCTATGCCTGTATAGTTTATGAATTAGTAATTATTGTATTTCATGTCTTGGTATATCTATGTCTGTATAATTTATGAATTAGCAATTATTGTATTTCATGTCTTGGTATATCTATGTCTGTATAGTTTATGAATTAGTAATTATTGTATTTCATGTCTTGGTATATCTATGTCTGCATAGTTTATGAATTAGTAATTATTGTATTTCATGTCTTGGTATATCTGTGTGTTAATAGTTTATGAATTAGTTATTATTGTATTTCATGTCTTGGTATATCTATGTCTGTATAGTTTATGAATTAGTAATTTTTGGGTTCCATCTCTTGGTATATCTATGTCTGTATAGTTTATGGATTAGTAATTATTGTATTTCATGTCTCGGTATATCTATGTCTGTATAGTTTATGAATTAGTAATTTTTGGGTTCCATCTCTTGGTATATCTATGTCTGTATAGTTTATGAATTAGTAATTATTGTATTTCATGTCTTGGTATATCTATGTCTGTATAGTTTATGAATTAGTAATTTTTGGGTTCCATCTCTTGGTATATCTATGTCTGTATAGTTTATGGATTAGTAATTATTGTATTTCCTGTCTTGGTATATCTTTGTCTGAATAGTTTATGAATTAGTAATTATTGTATTTCATCTCTTGGTATGTCTATGTCTGTATAGTTTATGAATTAGCAATTATTGTATTTCATGTCTTGGTATATCTACGTCTGTATAGTTTATGAATTAGTAATTATTGTATTTCATGTCGTGGTATATCTATGTCTGTATAGTTTATGAATTAGTAATTTTTGGGTTCCATCTCTTGTTATATCTATGTCTGTATAGTTTATGAATTAGTAATTATTGTATTTCATGTCTTGGTATATCTATGTCTGTATAGTTTATGAATCAGTAATTATTGTATTCCATCTCTTGGTATATCTATGTCTGTATAGTTTATGAATTAGTAATTGTTGTATTTTATGTCTTGGTATATCTATGTCTGTATAGTTTATGAATTAGTAATTATTGTATTTCATGTCTTGGTATATCTATGTCTGTATAGTTTATGAATTAGCAATTATTGTATTTCATGTCTTGGTATATCTATGTCTGTATAGTTTATGAATTAGTAATTATTGTATTTCATGTCTTGGTATATCTATGTCTGTATAGTTTATGAATTAGTAATCATTGTATTTCATGTCTTGGTATATCTACGTCTGTATAGTTTATGAATTAGTAATTATTGTATTTCATGTCTTGGTATATCTATGTCTGTATAGTTTATGAATTAGCAATTATTGTATTTCATCTCTTGGTATATCTATGCCTGTATAGTTTATGAATTAGCAATTATTGTATTTAATGTCTTGGTATATCTATGTCTCTATAGTTTATGAATTAGTAATTATTGTATTTCTTGTCTTGGTATATCTATGTCTGTATAGTTTATGAATTAGCAAGTATTGTATTTCATGTCTTGGTATATCTATGTCTGTATAGTTTATGAATTAGTAATTACTGTATTTCATGTCTTGGTGTATCTATGTCTGTATAGTTTATGAGTTAGTAATTATTGTATTTCATGTCTTGGTATATCTATGTCTGTATAGTTTATGAATTAGTAATTATTGTATTTCATGTCTTGGTATATCTGTGTCTGTATAGTTTATGAATTAGTAATTGTTGTATTTCATGTCTTGGTATATCTATGTCTGTATAGTTTATGAATTAGTAATTATTGTATTTCACGTCTTGGTATATCTATGTCTGTATAGTTTCTAAATTGGTAATTATTGTATTTCATGTCTTGGTATATCTATGTCTGTATAGTTTATGAATTAGTAATTATTGTATTTCATGTCGTGGTATATCTATGTCTGTATAGTTTATGAATTAGTAATTATTGTATTTCATCTCTTGGTATATCTATGTCTGTATAGTTTATGAATTAGTAATTATTGTATTTCATGTCTTGGTATATCTATGTCTGTATAGTTTATGAATTAGTAATTATTGTATTTCATCTCTTGGTATATCTATGTCTGTATAGTTTATGAATTAGTAATTATTGTATTTCATCTCTTGGTATATCTATGTCTGTATAGTTTATGAATTAGTAATTATTGTATTTCATGTCTTGGTATATCTATGTCAGTATAGTTTATGAATTAGTAATTATTGTATTTCATGTCTTGGTATATCTATGTCTGTATAGTTTATGAATTAGTAATTATTGTATTTCATGTCTTGGTATATCTATGCCTGTATAGTTTATGAATTAGCAATTATTGTATTTCATGTCTTGGTATATCTATGTCTGTATAGTTTATGAATTAGTAATTATTGTATTTCATGTCTTGGTATATCTATGCCTGTATAGTTTATGAATTAGTAATTATTGTATTTCATGTCTTGGTATATCTATGTCTGTATAGTTTATGAATTAGCAATTATTGTATTTCATGTCTTGGTATATCTATGTCTGTATAGTTTATGAATTAGTAATTATTGTATTTCATGTCTTGGTATATCTATGTCTGTATAGTTTATGAATTAGTAATTATTGTATTTCATGTCTTGGTATATCTGTGTGTTAATAGTTTATGAATTAGTAATTATTGTATTTCATGTCTTGGTATATCTATGTCTGTATAGTTTATGAATTAGTAATTTTTGGGTTCCATCTCTTGGTATATCTATGTCTGTATAGTTTATGGATTAGTAATTATTGTATTTCATGTCTTGGTATATCTATGTCTGTATAGTTTATGAATTAGTAATTTTTGGGTTCCATCTCTTGGTATATCTATGTCTGTATAGTTTATGAATTAGTAATTATTGTATTTCATGTCTTGGTATATCTATGTCTGTATAGTTTATGAATTAGTAATTTTTGGGTTCCATCTCTTGGTATATCTATGTCTGTATAGTTTATGGATTAGTAATTATTGTATTTCATGTCTTGGTATATCTTTGTCTGAATAGTTTATGAATTGGTAATTATTGTATTTCATCTCTTGGTATATCTATGTCTGTATAGTTTATGAATTAGCAATTATTGTATTTCATGTCTTGGTATATCTACGTCTGTATAGTTTATGAATTAGTAATTATTGTATTTCATGTCTTGGTATATCTATGTCTGTATAGTTTATGAATTAGTAATTATTGTATTCCATCTCTTGGTATATCTATGTCTGTATAGTTTATGAATTAGTAATTATTGTATTCCATCTCTTGGTATATCTATGTCTGTATAGTTTATGAATTAGTAATTATTGTATTTCATGTCTTGGTATATCTATGTCTGTATAGTTTATTAATTAGTAATTATTGTATTTCATGTCTTGGTATATCTATGTCTGTATAGTTTATTGATTAGTAATTATTGTATTTCATGTCTTGATATATCTATGTCTGTATAGTTTATGAATTAGTAATTATTGTATTTCATGCCTTCGTATATCTATGTCTGTATAGTTCTCGAATTAATAATTATGTGTTATATTTTATCTTTTGTTTCCCTACGTGTGTACAGTACTCTGTTTTTCAGGCTCCATGGTTATTGGAGTGTCTTGAGGGGCGATGTCAAAGTGGAGCATTCTCATTTGTCAGGTGTGGTATGACCTATGCACCTGGGACCAACACCAGATGACCTGAGACCGAATGGAGGTTCCAAATATGGGTCAAAGTCAATGATATCACCAAGCAATCATTGACTGCATTTTTTGAGAATTTCCAGAAATTGCATTTTATAACCCTCCTCCCCCAGTGCATTCCCAAAGTCAATATATGCATTTTTACACCCACGAAGAGGGCGGTGTAAAATATTTTCAAAGTTGGTCACTCTCATATATCAAGCGGGGTGCAACCTATGGACCTGGTACCAACACCAAATGAGTCGAAACAGTGCGGAGGTTGAAAATATGGGTCAAGCTCACAGAGGTGACCTAGAGGTCATTGACTGCTGTTTTCAGAATTTTTGGAAATCACATCTCATGATCCCCTAATCCATTTCCGATGTCCATACATGTAGTTTTAAGTGGGTAAGGCCAAACATTATGAACGTGGGTCACGCTTATATCTCAAGCATGGTATGATATATAGACATGGCACAAACACCAAATAAGTGTAAACTCAATGAAGGTTCAAAATGTATATTAAGTTTACGAGGT
The DNA here is from genome assembly GCA_031216915.1 of Pictodentalium vernedei. Classification (NCBI taxonomy): domain Eukaryota; kingdom Metazoa; phylum Mollusca; class Scaphopoda; order Dentaliida; family Dentaliidae; genus Pictodentalium; species Pictodentalium vernedei. The sequence continues at coordinate 564,706,800 of CM062294.1, forward strand.
AACCAAACGGTCATTGGGTGTATTTTTCAAATTGGCTGGAATTGACAGTTTATTACCCCTTAATAATGGATTGCCGATTGTCGTATTTGTATTTTTATACTCGAACAAGTGATCGGGGCTAAACATTTTGAGTGTGGGACACTCTCATATTTCAAGCATGGCGTAACCTAGAGACCTGGGATCAACTCCAAATGAGTTAAAACACCATGGAAGTTAATAATTTGGGTCCAGCTCACTTGGACCAAACATGTCTCATTATGAGCAGTTTTCAGATTTGCTTGAAATTTCATTTTATAACCCCAGTGCATCTCTAAAGTCGAAATATGTATTTCTTCACTCAAAAAGTGGGCAGAGTGAAAAATATCCATTTCTGATTCCTTTATACAGTACGTGGATAGTGGATTGTAACTAAATCACCCGCAGAGTGGAGTTATCACCCAAGCTATAACTTTCAAATTTTGTACATATCGACAAAAAAACACAAGCAATGAAAAACCCGGAAGTCCATTGGCTGAAACCTTGCCTGTGCCGGTTATGCTTTGCAACAAATTTGCAATTATTGGTTGGGTGGAATCTCCACTCTGCGGGTGTTTTAGTGATAATACACACTCTCCACGTACTGTAGAACACGATGAATGATGTGCATTGAAATTATTTCCCGTTTCTTGAAAACGATTATCTGAATCCTTTCAGCCATTGTGCAGAAGAAACCCTTAAACACCTATAAATAAATAAATAAATCTGAATCCTTTATAAAAGTCTATTTTATTTCTGATTTCATTAAAGATATTTTACTCCCTAAAATAAGTCTTCATAAATTTATTTTTTGTATATGCTGTTCAAAGAAAGAAACACAATAACAATAAGTCACAATAACATTGCAAACCTTGGAGAATATAGTGATGAAGTGTGGCTGTAGATATGATTAACGGCATATCGTGGTGGTCTAAACATTATGTAACATTTTGGACAATAGGACATAATTTCGGCCACCGTGACCCCCAAAATATTGGACTGAATACTTGATCATGAAGTTGCACGCTCCGAGCATGCGAGCCGAGCGTGTGGAGAGGGAGGGGGGGGGGGGGGGGGTATAGATGGACACAGAAATCCGTCGGAATTCGCACAGCATTGAAGGAGTCATGCTCATGCAAAATTCCGCGTTTCACCGAAACTCAGAGAAATAATGCCATTGGCTGCTTGGAAACAGGCGAATCAACTTCGAATGTAGCGATAGTGTTCAATGTATCATCGAGCACCATCTCACGCCTGTGGAACCACTACTAAACCCAGGGGACAACGCAGGACCTTCCAAGGGCCGGGAGACTCCCTGTGATCACCCCAGCTCAGGATATATACATCTGGTTACGTAATTTGTGAGAGAGAACAACCACAGCTACCTCTACAGCGTCAACGTTACCAGATCGGTGGAGAATTTTAGATCAGACCGTTCGCAACCGTCTACGCGAGGCAGGTCTCCGTGCTAGACGGCCAGTTTGTGGCGTCATTTTGATATAGGGCATGGCCTCATAAAAGGTGGAGAACGGTATGGTTCAGTGACGAGTCACCTTTCCTTCTTAGTCCAGTTGATGGATGATGTGTGTACAGACGTCGTGGAGAACGTTTTACGCTTAGCTGCGTTCGGATGGTGGACAGATTTGGTGCTGGTAGCGTTATGATATGGGCAGCCGTCTCTCAGACTGGTAGAACGGACCTCGTCCATGTTGACGGTAATGCGACGGCGCAGAGGTACATAGATGAAATTTTGAAGCCACACGTGCTAATCATTATGCAGAACTCCAACGCCATTTTCCAGCATGACAACGCTCGACCGCATACAATAAGGCTCGCGACAGCTTATCGACAGGGTAACAACATCGAAGTCCTACCCTGGCCCTCCAGATCGCCAGATCACCAGATTTGAATCCGATCAAACATCTATGGGATCAACTGGATCGACATGTGCGACAACGTCAACCACAACCCCAGACGTCACCGCAGTTAGCACAAGCGTTGCATGAGGAGCGGTCCAATTACCTCAATCTTCCATCCGGAATCTGATTGCTTCAATGAACAGAAGGTGCCAAGCAGTTTTGGACTCAGTTGGCGGTCACACTAGATTTTGAGTTTGGATGACGTCGACTCGCGGCGTTAACGTCTGAAACCTCTCCATTTGTGCTTTATTCTAGAGCTGTAGGTTTTTAAATTTCTTGTTCGGTTTCGGTTTTTTTCAGGTGGAGAAAAACCTCGGTTTGGTTCGGTTTTCGGTTTGTTCACGAGGCCAAGTAAAATTCAATAAAACTCATTCTTATGTGCGGAGTCATAACTGAATGGTAGTGAAATTGAGTGAAACTCAATGAATGCCCGAAATAAGCTATAATACATGAAGAATCAGGAAGGCCAATATAATTATTACCTAAATATACAGAACTTTTATTGTGCTTGGCCATATTTCGAGGTCTGACACCAACACGCAACTTGAGGAAAGCTCCAAACATAACTAAACTAAAATGTCGGAAATTCACAGAATGTAGCCATTCCAGAGTAGTGAGAGGACCCAGACACTGCCATTGGCAGTGTCTGGGTCCTCTCACTACTCTGGGATGGCTACATTCTGTGAATTTCTGCAGCAAGAGAGTGTTTAATAAACAACGAAAAATCTTAGATTACGGGATGTCGACGGTTTCGGTTTCGGTTTTTTAAAAAAACTAAAAACCTCGGTTCGGTTTCGGTTAACCTACAGCTCTACTTTATTCATCCAATAAAACTTTGGTTATGAATTGATTTCGTTATCTATCTCATTATCCCATACCGCGGAAATTTCCTTCATCACAGAAAACCCGTTTTGCGTTTCTTTGTTTTAACATTATAGTTTAATTCTGATGCGTTCGCCATTTACACACAGACTTGAATTTACTGGTCGCTGTAAATTCTGTTTTCTCAAGTTGCCCACTAATTTAAAAAAAAAAAATTGGGTTGATACTTTATCATATGATATTGACAAAGTGTTTTGCTGTATTTCTTGAAGTATTTTAGGTCCTTCAGTTGTTTCCTGTCTAGACACGTATAAATTTTATGCAGTACGCAGCTTTTGTGGTTGTGCAAGGACTGCCCTACGTTGTACATATATTTTTAATTCAAGTGACATAATATGCCTTTATCGAAACGCGAAGGAACCTCAATGGAGAGTGCACGAAAATCAGGAGGTGAAATTCGGAACATTCTAGTTCTGTCTTTTGCGTTTTTCTTTGTGTTTGCGGCATATTTGGCAGTACAGAATTTACAGGCGAGTCTCAATCAAGAAAAAGGTCTAGGTGTCGTATCACTATGTGTATCGTACGGATTTATTATTTTATCCGCACTCTTGTCACCTGCAATTATCAAGCACATTGGAGTGAAGACAACGTTTGTTCTGTCATGGAGCGTACACATAGTTTATCAAGGTGCGAATTTTTACCCGACTTGGGGAACACTTGTTCCGGCTTCCGTTCTTTTGGGATCTATATCCGGTCTTATGTGGACTGCACATGGCGTATATGTGTCAACGATGGCGTATTCTAATGCGGAAGCAAGGGGTTTAGGAGAACACACTGTTCTCAGTTCATTCAATGGTTTATTTTTCTTGATTTTCGGAATGAGTCAGATAACTGGGAACTTAATATCGTCTCTAGTATTAACCTTCGGTGATTATAATATCAGCAATACTTCATTCTGTGGTGTCTCAGACTGCCCTCTGGTGCTAAACTCAACAGACACAATAGAAATACCCAGTTCAAAGGTCGTGTATACTCTTCTGTCTATATTTGTTGCTTGTGACATCATTGGGATCATTTTGACAGTTATTTGGCTTCCCAAATTACGCAAAAGTTCATGGAGTGAAACTGTTACATTACAAAATAGCTTAGTTGCATGGTTCGTCTCTTTTGTAGACTGGAAAATGTTGTTATTGGCTCCATGGATTATGTACCAGACAACATCAATCGGCTTCATAATAACAGATTTAACCAAGGTAAGAAAATCGCAAAAGCTAAATATTTCTTTTACGTTGCAGTATCCACAATAGTAGTAGCGTATGTTCCCCTACACCCCTCATCAGCCGGATCTCATTGCCGGATCTCATGTGACGTCATAGTCACGTGACCTAGTGGCGCCATGTTGTGTTGTTATGGTAACCCGCGTGAGCGGCCATGTTGTGACGTCATCTCCATAGTGATACGTGGTGTGAGTGCACATGCGCAGCGCGTGTTGTTAGGGTGATACGTGTTTCCGTCGTCCATTTTGTATACTGGAGGCCGCCATCTTGATTTCTATGGTAGAACGTGATTGATATGTTACCTAAGGCCTACAATAAGACAGGGGTATGTTCGGAGGGTATATTCGATTGTAGAAGAGTAAATCTAATTACCACAAACAACCCGACAACTTGTATTATTTCGAATTCTTCCAGAATTCTCTGCTTCTATCTATATATGCAATAGTTATCGTTTATCTGGCCATGTTCCTTTATTCTAGAGTATACTCCAGTAGTGTAGAAGAGCCTATTACCTGGAACAGTTTACCTTATTATTGCTATATTTAGCAATTTCTGGTCTATTCTTGTTAGTTCTGACCCTATTCCAAGTACTCTTGTTCTTTCATTTATATAAGTAACCAACCAGATTGCTTGATTTCCCATAATCTGTATGCAGGGTTATCTCCCTTGTGTATAACAAAAGCCTATGTCCAATGGCACCCCAATTTTAGCACCCCTTTTTTGAAAACACCTGTTGCTATGGAATCCCTTTTTGTCATATGTGCTTATGTGAAAAGGCACAATGTGACACAATATGCCCTATCACATAGGCACATGCTTTATGTGCCGATATGTGCTTATGTAAAAAGGCACAATGTGACACAATATGCCCTATCACATAGGCACATACGGGTATTTGAGGATACCTATGGCCTGGTATTGTATCATTTGAGGATACCTATCGAGGATACCTACTGGAAAATCCCTTTTTGTCATATGTGCTTATATGAAAAGTCACAATGTGACACAATATGCCCTATCACATAGACACATACAGGTATTTGAGGATACCTATGGCCTGGTATTGTATTATTTGAGGATACCTATTGAGAATACCTATCGAGGATACATTTTGGAGAATCCCTTTTTTGTCGCATTAGGCTATGTAAAAACCCTCAATGGGTCTAATGTAGTCTTACCAACCGCTTCTATATTGTCGCCAAAGCTCCAAGGCCATTACAGGGCCATGGTCTATCTGTCCTATCATTAGCTTCTACAACAGTCTTGTTCCATTGCGGCCTTGTACCAGTACTATTGGCTTCTGTTATTCTGCCCCATATCTCATCCATTACTTCCTAGCTATACCTATCTCAGTCTGGACTATAATATTGATCAAGGTTGAATCAGATTTCCCCTGTATACATATAAGGCATTCCGTTATTGAGATTCCTAGCCGAGTCCGTAAAATTTGGATTCCGTGTTTTAACATCGTCCACTTGAGGGTATGGAAAGGGATTGATAACAACCAATTCAACAATTACTACAAGACTCTGAACAGATACAACCAGTCACTACAAAACAACGAAGTAAACATAACTAATTGAAAGAATGTCAAACTAGTCAGATTGATCGAACAAGTTGGACAGACTGATCAGAACAAAGTGAACAAAGATCCAATACAATCAAGACAAATGTTCGAATGAAGTGAACGAAGATCCAACAGAACCAAGATCGAAGTGAACATAACAAAGTTTTCACCTGAATGAACTATAACCCTTAAATATAACCCAATGTTAACCCCCTCAAATTGAACAAACCTGAATGAACCCTTTGAACTGAACAAAGTTTTCAACTGAATAAACTTTAGGTAATTAAAACCCCTTTGAAGTCTAGAAAGTTTTTAACTATAACCCTTATGAATGTATTAACACCCTAAAACTGAATGAACTATATGTAATATAAATAAATATTAACACCTGTGAAGTGAACAAAGTTTAACTGAATAAATTTTAAACTTAATGAAAATATAACGAAGGTGATCAGAATTTTAACTCGAGAATACAACCCATTAAACTGAATTCTTCCAATAGGGAAGGGGAATACCCTCGGGAGGACGATGTTAAAACACGGAATCCAAATTTTACGGATTCGGCTAGGAATCTCAATAACGGAATGCCTTATATGTATACAGGGGAAATCTGATTCAACCTTGATCAATGTTATAGTCCAGACTGAGATATGTATAGCTAGGAAATAATGGATGAGATATGGGGCAGAGTAACAGAAGCCAATAGTACTGGTACAAGGCCGCAATGGAACAAGACTGTTGTAGAAGCTAATGATAGGACAGATAGACCATAGCCCTGTAATGGCCTTGGAGCTTTGTCGACAAGATGGAAGCGGTTGGTAAGACTAAATTAGACCCATTGAGGGTTTTTACATAGCCTAATGCGACAAAAAAGGGATTCTCCAAAAGGTATCCTCGATAGGTATCCTCAATAGGTATCCTCAAATAATACAATACCAGGCCATAGGTATCCTCAAATACCCGTATGTGTCTATGTGATAGGGCATATTCTGTAACATTGTGACTTTTCACATAAGCACATATGACAAAAAGGGATTCTTCAGTAGGTATTCTCGATAGGTATCCTCAAATAATACAATACCAGGCCATATGTATCCTCAAATACCCGTATGTGCCTATGTGATAGGGCATATTGTGTCACATTGTGCCTTTTCACATAAGCACATATCGGCACATAAAGCATGTACCTATGTGAAAGGGCATATTGTGTCACATTGTGCCTTTTCACATAAGCACATATGACAAAAAGGGATTCCATAGCTACAGGTGTTTTCAAAAAAAGGGGTGCTAAAATTGGGGTGCCATTGGACATAGGCTTTTGTTATACACAAGGGAGATAACCCTGCATACAGATTATGGAAAATCAAGCAATCTGATTGGTTAGTTATATAAATGAAACAACAAGAGTACTTGGAATAGGGCCAGAACTAACAAGAATAGACCAGAAATTGCTAAATATAGCAATAATAAGGTAAACTGTTCCAGTTAATAGGCTCTTCTACACTACTGGAGTATACTCTAGAATAAAGGAACATGGCCAGATAAACAATAACTATTGCATATATAGATAGAAGCAGAGAATTATGGAAGAATTCGAAATAATACAAGTTGTCGGGTTGTTTGTGGTAATTAGATTTACTCCGATTCAATCGAACATACCCCCAAAACATACCCCTGTCCTATTGTAGGCCTTAAGTAACATAGCAATCACGTTCTACCATAGAAACCAAGATGGCGGCCTCCAGTATACAAAATGGACGATGGAAACACGTATCACCCTAACAACATGCGCTGCGCATGCGCAGTCACACCACGCATCACTATGGAGATGACGTCACAACATGGCCGCTCACGCGGGTTACCCCGACAACACAACATGGCGCCACTAGGTCACGTGACTATGACGTCACATGAGATCCGGCAATGAGATCCGGCTGATGAGGGGTGTAGGGGAACATACACTACTACTCACAATGTATTACAAATTAACCCACGGGTTTGGTAGTGTCGCTCGTGAGACGGGGCTAAACTACAGCGGAGATAACTGAATTATGGTAAGTTTTCAATGAACAAGGCCATCAGACAAAACTCAATATATTGTTGTATGTGAGAGATATAAATTTGAACGGCGACCAGTATACGCACCACATCAACGAATTATTTACAATATATGAAATTAGTTTCTGTTTCATTTGTGTTTTTCAGCATAGCATAAAATTATAATAGGAAAAGTTGCGTAATACAAGTGGTTACCAACTTAGAACTATACTACTCAAAGTTGGCTATGCACCAAGTATATCTAACTACCTGTTTTACGTTTTAGCTGAAATATTGTTATGCAAAGTGTTTATATTTGTTTTTTAATTATATCGTTAATGGTTTAAGTACAGAAATTAAGATTTTGTTTGTGTTTCACATTATTTTTTAGCTTTTGAATACGATAACTATGGAAAATGAATAGTATTGGTAAAAGAGGAATTTTTTCAAATTTGCCAAAAAGTTGACGGAGTGAACTGGTTGGAGTTCAGTATCGAGCAAGAGACCCATTACAGTTAAAGACAATTTGACAACGCCCTCTCATGATCCCAGTCAGGTTCAGGGTGGTTCTATGTGGGATGTTGTTCCATTCTTGGACCAGCATGTCAACAAGCTCTTGGAAACTTCTTGGCTGGAGTGAACAGGCTAAAATTGCAAGCTACAACCCATTCCAGATATGTTCGGTTAGACTGAGGTCATCTGATCTTGCTGGCCAGTCCATACGCTCAATCCCCTCCCTCTGTCGGGTAGCCTCTTGCTCCACCATCCCTACAGCCAACCACATTCTGCTTCAGACAAATGTCTTCTTACATTTGCATTCGTCATATTCAATCATTAAATCACAAGGGTTTGTGTTGAAATGAAGGTTGAATGCCTTACACATGTCATGTACATGTGGACAGTACATAAAAGCATCACGAAAATCAAGGGGTACATGCCTTCCATGACTGTCACAAAAAGTCTGCCTGTCAAGAGAGCTAATGTAGACCATCTCAATACATCCCTCAATCATATCCATCAAAAATATCGCAAATATGTCACAAGCAAATTTCACAATGATGTGTCAACTATGTGGTGCTTAGCAAACTTTGAGTAGTAGATTGTTCCTCTGTCACTGTCTGTCACACTTCAAGCATTTCGCAATATATGATTAAAAAACACTTTTCAACTCCTTTTGTGACAGATTTGTACCGATTTGTGATAACGTGACTCACGTTCAGAGAAATGACAAAACCCTGTTGTCAGGTAAGGACATAAATAGAAAGCTTCAGCTGAAACTGCCAGAAGTGTAGCTTAACCACTGAAAGCAGTATGATACAAAACAGTCCATTTTTCGTGGCAACTCAGCCAGAGAAAAAAAAATTAACGATAGTAATATGGACAAATGTAACTTACTGGTTGTAAGCTGGTGATGAATATATTATTGGTAGTAATATGGTAACTAATAAAACTTACTGGTAGTAATATGATGACCAATATAACTTACTGGTAGTAATATGGTGACGAATATAACTTACTGGTAGTAATATGGTGACCAATATAACTTAATGATAGTAATATGGTGACCAATATAACTTACTGGTAGTAATATGATGACCAATATAACTTACTGGTAGTAATATGGTGACGAATATAACTTAATGATAGTAATATGGTGACCAATATAACTTACTGGTAGTAATATGGTGACCAATATAACTTACAGGTAGTAATATGTTGACCAATATAACTTACTGGTAGTAATATGGTGACGAATATAACTTAATGATAGTAATATGGTGACCAATATAACTTACTGGTAGTAATATGGTGACCAATATAACTTACTGGTAGTAATATGGTGACCAATATAACTTACTGGTAGTAATATGGTGACGAATATAACTTACTGGTAGTAATATGACGACCAATATAACTTACTGGTAGTAATATGGTGACCAATATAACTTACTGGTAGTAATATGGTGACCAATATCACTTACTGGTAGTAATATGGTGACCAATATAACTTACTGGTAGTAATATGGTGACCAATATAACTTACAGGTAGTAATATGGTGACCAATATAACTTACTGGTAGTAATATGGTGACCAATATAACTTACAGGTAGTAATATGGTGACCAATATAACTTACTGGTAGTAATATGGTTACCAATATTACTTACTGGTAGTAATATGGTGACCAATATAACTTACTGGTAGTAATATCATGACCAATATAACTTACTGGTAGTAATATGGTGACGAATATAACTTACTGATAGTAATATGGTGACCAATATAACTTACTGGTAGTAATATGGTGACCAATATAACTTACTGGTAGTAATATCATGACCAATATAACTTACTGGTAGTAATATGGTGACGAATATAACTTACTGGTAGTAATATCATGACCAATATAACTTACAGGTAGTAATATCATGACCAATATAACTTACTGGTAGTAATATGGTGACGAATATAACTTAATGATAGTAATATGGTGACCAATATAACTTACTGGTAGTAATATGGTGACCAATATAACTTACTGGTAGTAATATGGTGACGAATATAACTTAATGATAGTAATATGGTGACCAATATAACTTACTGGTAGTAATATGGTGACCAATATAACTTACTGGTAGTAATATGGTGACGAATATAACTTACTGATAGTAATATGGTGACCAATATAACTTACTGGTAGTAATATGGTGACCAATATAACTTACTGGTAGTAATATGGTGACCAATATAACTTACTGGTAGTAATATGATGACCAATATAACTTACTGGTAGTAATATGGTGACCAATATAACTTAATGATAGTAATATGGTGACCAATATAACTTACTGGTAGTAATATGGTGACCAATATAACTTACTGGTAGTAATATGATGACCAATATAACTTACTGGTAGTAATATCATGACCAATATAACTTACAGGTAGTAATATGTTGACCAATATAACTTACTGGTAGTAATATGATGACCAATATCACTTACTGGTAGTAATATGGTGACCAATATAACTTACAGGTAGTAATATGGTGACCAATATAACTTACTGGTAGTAATATCATGACCAATATAACTTACTGGCAGTAATATGGTGACGAATATAACTTACTGATAGTAATATGGTGACCAATATAACAAACTGGTAGTAATATGGTGACCAATATAACTTACAGGTAGTAATATGGTGACCAATATAACTTACTGGTAGTAATATGGTTACCAATATTACTTACTGGTAGTAATATGGTGACCAATATAACTTACTGGTAGTAATATCATGACCAATATAACTTACTGGTAGCAATATGATGACTAATATAACTTACTGGTAGTAATATGGTGACCAATATAACTTACTGGTAGTAATATGATGACGAATATAACTTACTGGTAGTAATATGGTGACCAATATAACTTACTGGTAGTAATATGGTGACCAATATAACTTACTGGTAGTAATATGGTGACCAATATAACTTACTGGTAGTAATATGGTGACCAATATAACTTACTGGTAGTAATATGGTGACCAATATAACTTACTGGTAGTAATATGGTGACCAATATAACTTACTGGTAGTAATATGATGACCAATATAACTTACTGGTAGTAATATGGTGACCAATATAACTTACTGGTAGTAATATGATGACCAATATAACTTACTGGTAGTAATATGATGACCAATATAACTTACTGGTAGTAATATGGTGACGAATATAACTTACTGGTAGTAATATGGTGACCAATATAACTTACTGGTAGTAATATGGTTACCAATATAACTTACTGGTAGTAATATCATGACCAATATAACTTACTGGTAGTAATATGGTGACCAATATAACTTACTGGTAGTAATATGGTGACCAATATAACTTACTGGTAGTAATATGATGACCAATATAACTTACTGGTAGTAATATGATGACCAATATAACTTACTGGTAGTAATATGGTGACGAATATAACTTACTGGTAGTAATATGGTGACCAATATAACTTACTGGTAGTAATATGGTTACCAATATAACTTACTGGTAGTAATATCATGACCAATATAACTTACTGATAGTAATATGGTGACCAATATAACTTACTGGTAGTAATATGGTTACCAATATAACTTACTGGTAGTAATATCATGACCAATATAACTTACTGGTAGTAATATGGTGACGAATATAACTTACTGGTAGTAATATGGTGACGAATATAACTTACTGGTAGTAATATGGTGACCAATATAACTTACTGGTAGTAATATGGTGACGAATATAACTTACTGGTAGTAATATGGTGACCAATATAACTTACTGGTAGTAATATGGTTACCAATATAACTTACTGGTAGTAATATCATGACCAATATAACTTACTGGTAGTAATATGATGACCAATATAACTTACTGGTAGTAATATGGTGACGAATATAACTTACTGGTAGTAATATGGTGACCAATATAACTTACTGGTAGTAATATGGTTACCAATATAACTTACTGGTAGTAATATCATGACCAATATAACTTACTGGTAGTAATATGATGACCAATATAACTTACTGGTAGTAATATGGTGACCAATATAACTTACTGGTAGTAATATGGTGACCAATATAACTTATAGGTAGTAATATGGTGACCATTATAACTTACTGGTAGTAATATGGTGACGAATATAACTTACTGGTAGTAATATGATGACCAATATAACTTACTGGTAGTAATATGGTGACCAATATAACTTACTGGTAGTAATATGGTGACCAATATAACTTACTGGTAGTAATATGGTGACCAATATAACTTACTGGTAGTAATATGGTGACCAATATAACTTACTGGTAGTAATATCATGACCAATATAACTTACTGGTAGTAATATGGTGACCAATATAACTTACTGGTAGTAATATGATGACCAATATAACTTACTGGTAGTAATATGATGACCAATATAACTTACTGGTAGTAATATGGTGACCAATATAACTTACTGGTAGTAATATGGTGACCAATATAACTTACTGGTAGTAATATGGTGACCAATATAACTTACTGGTAGTAATATGGTGACCAATATAACTTACTGGTAGTAATATGGTGACCAATATAACTTACTGGTAGTAATATGGTGACCAATATAACTTACTGGTAGTAATATGATGACCAATATAACTTACTGGTAGTAATATCATGACCAATATAACTTACTGGTAGTAATATGGTGACGAATATAACTTAATGATAGTAATATGGTGACCAATATAACTTACTGGTAGTAATATGGTGACCAATATAACTTACTGGTAGTAATATGGTGACCAATATAACTTACTGGTAGTAATATGGTGACCAATATAACTTACTGGTAGTAATATCATGACCAATATAACTTACTGGTAGTAATATGGTGACGAATATAACTTACTGGTAGTAATATGGTGACCAATATAACTTACTGGTAGTAATATGATGACCAATATAACTTACTGGTAGTAATATGGTGACCAATATAACTTACTGGTAGTAATATGGTGACCAATATAACTTACTGGTAGTAATATGGTGACCAATATAACTTACTGGTAGTAATATCATGACCAATATAACTTAATGGTAGTAATATGGTGACCAATATAACTTACTGGTAGTAATATGGTGACCAATATAACTTACTGGTAGTAATATGATGACCAATATAACTTACTGGTAGTAATATGGTGACCAATATAACTTACTGGTAGTAATATGATGACCAATATAACTTACTGGTAGTAATATGGTGACCAATATAACTTACTGGTAGTAATATGGTGACCAATATAACTTACTGGTAGTAATATGGTGACCAATATAACTTACTGGTAGTAATATGGTGACCAATATAACTTACTGGTAGTAATATGATGACCAATATAACTTACTGGTAGTAATATGGTGACCAATATAACTTACTGGTAGTAATATGGTGACAGATATAACTTACTGGTAGTAATATGATGACCAATATAACTTACTGGTAGTAATATGGTGACCAATATAACTTACTGGTAGTAATATGGTGACCAATATAACTTACTGGTAGTAATATGGTGACCAATATAACTTACTGGTAGTAATATGGTGACCAATATAACTTACTGGTAGTAATATGATGACCAATATAACTTACTGGTAGTAATATGGTGACCAATATAACTTACTGGTAGTAATATGGTGACCAATATAACTTACTGGTAGTAATATGATGACCAATATAACTTACTGGTAGTAATATGATGACCAATATAACTTACTGGTAGTAATATGGTGACCAATATAACTTACTGGTAGTAATATCATGACCAATATAACTTACTGGTAGTAATATGGTGACCAATATAACTTACTGGTAGTAATATCATGACCAATATAACTTAATGGTAGTAATATGGTGACCAATATAACTTACTGGTAGTAATATGGTGACGAATGTAACTTACTGGTAGTAATATGGTGACCAATATAACTTAATGGTAGTAATATGGTGACGAATATAACTTACTGGTAGTAATATGATGACCAATATAACTTACTGGTAGTAATATGGTGACCAATATAACTTACTGGTAGTAATATGGTGACGAATATAACTTACTGGTAGTAATATGGTGACGAATATAACTTAATGATAGTAATATGGTGACCAATATAACTTACCGATAGTAATATGGTGACCAATATAACTTACTGGTAGTAATATGGTGACAGATATAACTTACTGGTAGTAATATGGTGACCAATATAACTTACTGGTAGTAATATGGTGACCAATATAACTTCCTGGTAGTAATATCATGACGAATATAACTTACTGGTAGTAATATGGTGACCAATATAACTTACTGGTAGTAATATGATGACGAATATAACTTACTGGTAGTAATATGGTGACCAATATAACTTACTGGTAGTAATATGGTGACCAATATAACTTACTGGTAGTAATATGGTGACCAATATAACTTACTGGTAGTAATATGGTGACCAATATAACTTACTGGTAGTAATATGGTGACGAATATAACTTACTGGTAGTAATATGGTGACCAATATAACTTAATGATAGTAATATGATGACCAATATAACTTACTGGTAGTAATATGGTGACCAATATAACTTACTGGTAGTAATATGGTGACCAATATAACTTACTGGTAGTAATATGATGACCAATATAACTTACTGGTAGTAATATGGTGACCAATATAACTTACTGGTAGTAATATGGTGACCAATATAACTTACTGGTAGTAATATGGTGACGAATATAACTTACAGGTAGTAATATGGTGACCAATATAACTTACTGGTAGTAATATGGTGACGAATATAACTTACAGGTAGTAATATGGTGACCAATATAACTTACTGGTAGTAATATGGTGACGAATATAACTTACTGGTAGTAATATGGTGACCAATATAACTTAATGGTAGTAATATGGTGACCAATATAACTTACTGGTAGTAATATGGTGACCAATATCACTTACTGGTAGTAATATGGTGACCAATATAACTTACTGGTAGTAATATGATGACCAATATAACTTACTGGTAGTAATATGGTGACGAATATAACTTACTGGTAGTAATATGGTGACGAATATAACTTAATGATAGTAATATGGTGACCAATATAACTTACAGGTAGTAATATGGTGACCAATATAACTTACTGGTAGTAATATGGTGACCAATATAACTTAATGATAGTAATATGGTGACCAATATAACTTACAGGTAGTAATATGGTGACCAATATAACTTACTGGTAGTAATATGGTGACCAATATAACTTACTGGTAGTAATATGGTGACCAATATAACTTACTGGTAGTAATATGGTGACCAATATAACTTAATGGTAGTAATATGGTGACCAATATAACTTACTGGTAGTAATATGGTGACCAATATAACTTACTGGTAGTAATATGGTGACCAATATAACTTACTGGTAGTAATATGGTGACCAATATAACTTACTGGTAGTAATATGGTGACCAATATAACTTACTGGTTGTAATATGGTTACCAATATAACTTACTGGTAGTAATATGGTGACCAATATAACTTACTGGTAGTAATATGATGACCAATATAACTTACTGGTAGTAATATGGTGACGAATATAACTTAATGATAGTAATATGGTGACCAATATAACTTACAGGTAGTAATATGGTGACCAATATAACTTACTGGTAGTAATATGGTGACCAATATAACTTACTGGTAGTAATATGGTGACCAATATAACTTACAGGTAGTAATATGGTGACCAATATAACTTACTGGTAGTAATATGATGACCAATATAACTTACTGGTAGTAATATGGTGACGAATATAACTTAATGATAGTAATATGGTGACCAATATAACTTACAGGTAGTAATATGGTGACCAATATAACTTACTGGTAGTAATATGATGACCAATATAACTTACTGGTAGTAATATGGTGACCAATATAACTTACTGGTAGTAATATGGTGACGAATATAACTTAATGATAGTAATATGGTGACCAATATAACTTACAGGTAGTAATATGGTGACCAATATAACTTACTGGTAGTAATATGATGACCAATATAACTTACTGGTAGTAATATGGTGACCAATATCACTTACTGGTAGTAATATGGTGACCAATATAACTTACTGGTAGTAAAATCATGACCAATATAACTTACTGGTAGTAATATGGTGACGAATATAACTTAATGATAGTAATATGGTGACCAATATAACTTACTGGTAGTAATATGGTGACCAATATAACTTACTGGTAGTAATATGGTGACCAATATAACTTACTGGTAGTAATATGGTGACCAATATAACTTACTGGTAGTAATATGGTGACCAATATCACTTACTGGTAGTAATATGGTGACCAATATAACTTACTGGTAGTAATATCATGACCAATATAACTTACTGGTAGTAATATGGTGACGAATATAACTTAATGATAGTAATATGGTGACCAATATAACTTACTGGTAGTAATATGGTGACCAATATAACTTACTGGTAGTAATATGGTGACCAATATAACTTACTGGTAGTAATATGGTGACCAATATAACTTACTGGTAGTAATATGGTTACCAATATAACTTACTGGTAGTAATATCATGACCAATATAACTTACTGGTAGTAATATGGTGACCAATATAACTTACTGGTAGTAATATGGTGACCAATATAACTTACTGGTAGTAATATGATGACCAATATAACTTACTGGTAGTAATATGATGACCAATATAACTTACTGGTAGTAATATGGTGACGAATATAACTTACTGGTAGTAATATGGTGACCAATATAACTTACTGGTAGTAATATGGTTACCAATATAACTTACTGGTAGTAATATCATGACCAATATAACTTACTGATAGTAATATGGTGACCAATATAACTTACTGGTAGTAATATGGTTACCAATATAACTTACTGGTAGTAATATCATGACCAATATAACTTACTGGTAGTAATATGGTGACGAATATAACTTACTGGTAGTAATATGGTGACGAATATAACTTACTGGTAGTAATATGGTGACCAATATAACTTACTGGTAGTAATATGGTGACGAATATAACTTACTGGTAGTAATATGGTGACCAATATAACTTACTGGTAGTAATATGGTTACCAATATAACTTACTGGTAGTAATATCATGACCAATATAACTTACTGGTAGTAATATGATGACCAATATAACTTACTGGTAGTAATATGGTGACGAATATAACTTACTGGTAGTAATATGGTGACCAATATAACTTACTGGTAGTAATATGGTTACCAATATAACTTACTGGTAGTAATATCATGACCAATATAACTTACTGGTAGTAATATGATGACCAATATAACTTACTGGTAGTAATATGGTGACCAATATAACTTACTGGTAGTAATATGGTGACCAATATAACTTATAGGTAGTAATATGGTGACCATTATAACTTACTGGTAGTAATATGGTGACGAATATAACTTACTGGTAGTAATATGATGACCAATATAACTTACTGGTAGTAATATGGTGACCAATATAACTTACTGGTAGTAATATGGTGACCAATATAACTTACTGGTAGTAATATGGTGACCAATATAACTTACTGGTAGTAATATGGTGACCAATATAACTTACTGGTAGTAATATCATGACCAATATAACTTACTGGTAGTAATATGGTGACCAATATAACTTACTGGTAGTAATATGATGACCAATATAACTTACTGGTAGTAATATGATGACCAATATAACTTACTGGTAGTAATATGGTGACCAATATAACTTACTGGTAGTAATATGGTGACCAATATAACTTACTGGTAGTAATATGGTGACCAATATAACTTACTGGTAGTAATATGGTGACCAATATAACTTACTGGTAGTAATATGGTGACCAATATAACTTACTGGTAGTAATATGGTGACCAATATAACTTACTGGTAGTAATATGATGACCAATATAACTTACTGGTAGTAATATCATGACCAATATAACTTACTGGTAGTAATATGGTGACGAATATAACTTAATGATAGTAATATGGTGACCAATATAACTTACTGGTAGTAATATGGTGACCAATATAACTTACTGGTAGTAATATGGTGACCAATATAACTTACTGGTAGTAATATGGTGACCAATATAACTTACTGGTAGTAATATCATGACCAATATAACTTACTGGTAGTAATATGGTGACGAATATAACTTACTGGTAGTAATATGGTGACCAATATAACTTACTGGTAGTAATATGATGACCAATATAACTTACTGGTAGTAATATGGTGACCAATATAACTTACTGGTAGTAATATGGTGACCAATATAACTTACTGGTAGTAATATGGTGACCAATATAACTTACTGGTAGTAATATCATGACCAATATAACTTAATGGTAGTAATATGGTGACCAATATAACTTACTGGTAGTAATATGGTGACCAATATAACTTACTGGTAGTAATATGATGACCAATATAACTTACTGGTAGTAATATGGTGACCAATATAACTTACTGGTAGTAATATGATGACCAATATAACTTACTGGTAGTAATATGGTGACCAATATAACTTACTGGTAGTAATATGGTGACCAATATAACTTACTGGTAGTAATATGGTGACCAATATAACTTACTGGTAGTAATATGGTGACCAATATAACTTACTGGTAGTAATATGATGACCAATATAACTTACTGGTAGTAATATGGTGACCAATATAACTTACTGGTAGTAATATGGTGACAGATATAACTTACTGGTAGTAATATGATGACCAATATAACTTACTGGTAGTAATATGGTGACCAATATAACTTACTGGTAGTAATATGGTGACCAATATAACTTACTGGTAGTAATATGGTGACCAATATAACTTACTGGTAGTAATATGGTGACCAATATAACTTACTGGTAGTAATATGATGACCAATATAACTTACTGGTAGTAATATGATGACCAATATAACTTACTGGTAGTAATATGATGACCAATATAACTTACTGGTAGTAATATGGTGACCAATATAACTTACTGGTAGTAATATCATGACCAATATAACTTACTGGTAGTAATATGGTGACCAATATAACTTACTGGTAGTAATATCATGACCAATATAACTTAATGGTAGTAATATGGTGACCAATATAACTTACTGGTAGTAATATGGTGACGAATGTAACTTACTGGTAGTAATATGGTGACCAATATAACTTAATGGTAGTAATATGGTGACGAATATAACTTACTGGTAGTAATATGATGACCAATATAACTTACTGGTAGTAATATGGTGACCAATATAACTTACTGGTAGTAATATGGTGACGAATATAACTTACTGGTAGTAATATGGTGACGAATATAACTTAATGATAGTAATATGGTGACCAATATAACTTACCGATAGTAATATGGTGACCAATATAACTTACTGGTAGTAATATGGTGACAGATATAACTTACTGGTAGTAATATGGTGACCAATATAACTTACTGGTAGTAATATGGTGACCAATATAACTTCCTGGTAGTAATATCATGACGAATATAACTTACTGGTAGTAATATGGTGACCAATATAACTTACTGGTAGTAATATGATGACGAATATAACTTACTGGTAGTAATATGGTGACCAATATAACTTACTGGTAGTAATATGGTGACCAATATAACTTACTGGTAGTAATATGGTGACCAATATAACTTACTGGTAGTAATATGGTGACCAATATAACTTACTGGTAGTAATATGGTGACGAATATAACTTACTGGTAGTAATATGGTGACCAATATAACTTAATGATAGTAATATGATGACCAATATAACTTACTGGTAGTAATATGGTGACCAATATAACTTACTGGTAGTAATATGGTGACCAATATAACTTACTGGTAGTAATATGATGACCAATATAACTTACTGGTAGTAATATGGTGACCAATATAACTTACTGGTAGTAATATGGTGACCAATATAACTTACTGGTAGTAATATGGTGACGAATATAACTTACAGGTAGTAATATGGTGACCAATATAACTTACTGGTAGTAATATGGTGACGAATATAACTTACAGGTAGTAATATGGTGACCAATATAACTTACTGGTAGTAATATGGTGACGAATATAACTTACTGGTAGTAATATGGTGACCAATATAACTTAATGGTAGTAATATGGTGACCAATATAACTTACTGGTAGTAATATGGTGACCAATATCACTTACTGGTAGTAATATGGTGACCAATATAACTTACTGGTAGTAATATGATGACCAATATAACTTACTGGTAGTAATATGGTGACGAATATAACTTACTGGTAGTAATATGGTGACGAATATAACTTAATGATAGTAATATGGTGACCAATATAACTTACAGGTAGTAATATGGTGACCAATATAACTTACTGGTAGTAATATGGTGACCAATATAACTTAATGATAGTAATATGGTGACCAATATAACTTACAGGTAGTAATATGGTGACCAATATAACTTACTGGTAGTAATATGGTGACCAATATAACTTACTGGTAGTAATATGGTGACCAATATAACTTACTGGTAGTAATATGGTGACCAATATAACTTAATGGTAGTAATATGGTGACCAATATAACTTACTGGTAGTAATATGGTGACCAATATAACTTACTGGTAGTAATATGGTGACCAATATAACTTACTGGTAGTAATATGGTGACCAATATAACTTACTGGTAGTAATATGGTGACCAATATAACTTACTGGTTGTAATATGGTTACCAATATAACTTACTGGTAGTAATATGGTGACCAATATAACTTACTGGTAGTAATATGATGACCAATATAACTTACTGGTAGTAATATGGTGACGAATATAACTTAATGATAGTAATATGGTGACCAATATAACTTACAGGTAGTAATATGGTGACCAATATAACTTACTGGTAGTAATATGGTGACCAATATAACTTACTGGTAGTAATATGGTGACCAATATAACTTACAGGTAGTAATATGGTGACCAATATAACTTACTGGTAGTAATATGATGACCAATATAACTTACTGGTAGTAATATGGTGACGAATATAACTTAATGATAGTAATATGGTGACCAATATAACTTACAGGTAGTAATATGGTGACCAATATAACTTACTGGTAGTAATATGATGACCAATATAACTTACTGGTAGTAATATGGTGACCAATATAACTTACTGGTAGTAATATGGTGACGAATATAACTTAATGATAGTAATATGGTGACCAATATAACTTACAGGTAGTAATATGGTGACCAATATAACTTACTGGTAGTAATATGATGACCAATATAACTTACTGGTAGTAATATGGTGACCAATATCACTTACTGGTAGTAATATGGTGACCAATATAACTTACTGGTAGTAAAATCATGACCAATATAACTTACTGGTAGTAATATGGTGACGAATATAACTTAATGATAGTAATATGGTGACCAATATAACTTACTGGTAGTAATATGGTGACCAATATAACTTACTGGTAGTAATATGGTGACCAATATAACTTACTGGTAGTAATATGGTGACCAATATAACTTACTGGTAGTAATATGGTGACCAATATCACTTACTGGTAGTAATATGGTGACCAATATAACTTACTGGTAGTAATATCATGACCAATATAACTTACTGGTAGTAATATGGTGACGAATATAACTTAATGATAGTAATATGGTGACCAATATAACTTACTGGTAGTAATATGGTGACCAATATAACTTAATGATAGTAATATGGTGACCAATATAACTTACTGGTAGTAATATGGTGACCAATATAACTTACTGGTAGTAATATGGTGACCAATATAACTTAATGATAGTAATATGGTGACCAATATAACTTACTGGTAGTAATATCATGACCAATATAACTTACTGGTAGTAATATGGTGACCAATATAACTTACTGGTAGTAATATGGTGACCAATATAACTTAATGATAGTAATATGGTGACCAATATAACTTACTGGTAGTAATATGGTGACCAATATAACTTACTGGTAGTAATATGATGACGAATATAACTTACTGGTAGTAATATGATGACCAATATAACTTAATGATAGTAATATGGTGACCAATATAACTTACTGGTAGTAATATGATGACCAATATAACTTACTGGTAGTAATATGATGACCAATATAACTTACTGGTAGTAATATGGTGACAAATATAACTTAATGATAGTAATATGGTGACCAATATAACTTACTGGTAGTAATATGGTGACCAATATAACTTACTGGTAGTAATATGGTGACCAATATAACTTACTGGTAGTAATATGATGACCAATATAACTTACTGGTAGTAATATGGTGACCAATATAACTTACTGGTAGTAATATGGTGACCAATATAACTTACTGGTAGTAATATGGTGACCAATATAACTTACTGGTAGTAATATGGTGACCAATATAACTTACTGGTAGTAATATGGTGACCAATATCACTTACTGGTAGTAATATGATGACCAATATAACTTACTGGTAGTAATATGGTGACCAATATAACTTACTGGTAGTAATATGGTGACCAATATAACTTAATGATAGTAATATGGTGACCAATATAACTTACTGGTAGTAATATGGTGACCAATATAACTTACTGGTAGTAATATGGTGACCAATATCACTTACTGGTAGTAATATGGTGACCAATATCACTTACTGGTAGTAATATGATGACCAATATAACTTACTGGTAGTAATATGGTGACCAATATAACTTACTGGTAGTAATATGGTGACCAATATAACTTACTGGTAGTAATATGGTGACCAATATAACTTACTGGTAGTAATATGGTGACCAATATCACTTACTGGTAGTAATATGATGACCAATATAACTTACTGGTAGTAATATGGTGACCAATATAACTTACTGGTAGTAATATGGTGACCAATATAACTTAATGATAGTAATATGGTGACCAATATAACTTACTGGTAGTAATATGGTGACCAATATCACTTACTGGTAGTAATATGATGACCAATATAACTTACTGGTAGTAATATGGTGACCAATATAACTTACTGGTAGTAATATGGTGACCAATATAACTTACTGGTAGTAATATGGTGACCAATATAACTTACTGGTAGTAATATGGTGACCAATATCACTTACTGGTAGTAATATGATGACCAATATAACTTACTGGTAGTAATATGGTGACCAATATAACTTAATGATAGTAATATGGTGACCAATATAACTTACTGGTAGTAATATGGTGACCAATATAACTTAATGATAGTAATATGGTGACCAATATAACTTACTGGTAGTAATATGGTGACCAATATAACTTACTGGTAGTAATATGATGACCAATATAACTTACTGGTAGTAATATGATGACCAATATAACTTACTGGTAGTAATATGGTGACCAATATAACTTAATGATAGTAATATGGTGACCAATATAACTTACTGGTAGTAATATGGTGACCAATATAACTTACTGGTAGTAATATGGTGACCAATATAACTTACTGGTAGTAATATGGTGACCAATATAACTTACTGGTAGTAATATGGTGACCAATATAACTTAATGATAGTAATATGGTGACCAATATAACTTACTGGTAGTAATATGGTGACCAATATCACTTACTGGTAGTAATATGATGACCAATATAACTTACTGGTAGTAATATGGTGACCAATATAACTTACTGGTAGTAATATGGTGACCAATATAACTTACTGGTAGTAATATGGTGACCAATATAACTTACTGGTAGTAATATGGTGACCAATATCACTTACTGGTAGTAATATGATGACCAATATAACTTACTGGTAGTAATATGGTGACCAATATAACTTAATGATAGTAATATGGTGACCAATATAACTTACTGGTAGTAATATGGTGACCAATATAACTTAATGATAGTAATATGGTGACCAATATAACTTACTGGTAGTAATATGGTGACCAATATAACTTAATGATAGTAATATGGTGACCAATATAACTTACTGGTAGTAATATGGTGACCAATATAACTTACTGGTAGTAATATGATGACCAATATAACTTACTGGTAGTAATATGGTGACCAATATAACTTAATGATAGTAATATGGTGACCAATATAACTTACTGGTAGTAATATGGTGACCAATATACTTACAGGTAGTAATATGGTGACCAATATAACTTACTGGTAGTAATATGATGACCAATATAACTTACTGGTAGTAATATGGTGACCAATATCACTTACTGGTAGTAATATGGTGACGAATATAACTTAATGATAGTAATATGGTGACCAATATAACTTACAGGTAGTAATATGGTGACCAATATAACTTAATGATAGTAATATGATGACCAATATAACTTACTGGTAGTAATATGGTGACCAATATCACTTACTGGTAGTAATATGGTGACCAATATAACTTAATGATAGTAATATGATGACCAATATAACTTACTGGTAGTAATATGGTGACCAATATAACTTAATGATAGTAATATGATGACCAATATAACTTACTGGTAGTAATATGGTGACGAATATAACTTAATGATAGTAATATGGTGACCAATATAACTTACAGGTAGTAATATGGTGACCAATATAACTTACAGGTAGTAATATGATGACCAATATAACTTACTGGTAGTAATATGGTGACGAATATAACTTAATGATAGTAATATGGTGACCAATATAACTTACTGGTAGTAATATGGTGACCAATATAACTTACTGGTAGTAATATGGTGACCAATATAACTTACTGGTAGTAATATGGTGACCAATATAACTTACTGGTAGTAATATCATGACCAATATAACTTACTGGTAGTAATATGGTGACGAATATAACTTAATGATAGTAATATGGTGACCAATATAACTTAGTGGTAGTAATATGGTTACCAATATAACTTACAGGTAGTAATATGGTGACCAATATAACTTACTGGTAGTAATATGATGACCAATATAACTTACTGGTAGTAATATGGTGACCAATATCACTTACTGGTAGTAATATGGTGACCAATATAACTTACTGGTAGTAATATCATGACCAATATAACTTACTGGTAGTAATATGGTGACGAATATAACTTAATGATAGTAATATGGTGACCGATATAACTTACTGGTAGTAATATGGTGACCAATATAACTTACTGGTAGTAATATGGTGACCAATATAACTTACTGGTAGTAATATGGTGACCAATATAACGTACTGGTAGTAATATGGTGACCAATATCACTTACTGGTAGTAATATGGTGACCAATATAACTTACTGGTAGTAATATCATGACCAATATAACTTACTGGTAGTAATATGGTGACCAATATAACTTACTGGTAGTAATATGGTGACCAATATAACTTACTGGTAGTAATATGGTGACCAATATCACTTACTGGTAGTAATATGGTGACCAATATAACTTACTGGTAGTAATATCATGACCAATATAACTTACTGGTAATAATATGGTGACGAATATAACTTAATGATAGTAATATGGTGACCAATATAACTTACTGGTAGTAATATGGTGACCAATATAACTTACTGGTAGTAATATGGTGACCAATATAACTTACAGGTAGTAATATGGTGACCAATATAACTTACTGGTAGTAATATCATGACCAATATAACTTAATGATAGTAATATGGTGACCCATATAACTTACTGGTAGTAATATCATGACCAATATAACTTACTGGTAGTAATATGGTGACGAATATAACTTACTGGTAGTAATATGGTGACCAATATCACTTACTGGTAGTAATATGGTGACCAATATAACTTACTGGTAGTAATATGGTGACCAACATAACTTACAGGTAGTAATATGGTGACCAATATAACTTACTGGTAGTAATATGATGACCAATATAACTTACTGGTAGTAATATGGTGACCAATATAACTTACTGGTAGTAATATGGTGACCAATATAACTTACTGGTAGTAATATGGTGACCAATATCACTTACTGGTAGTAATATGGTTACCAATATAACTTACTGGTAGTAATATGGTGACCAATATCACTTAATGGTAGTAATATGGTGACCAATATAACTTACAGGTAGTAATATGGTGACCAATATAACTTACTGGTAGTAATATGGTGACCAATATAACTTACAGGTAGTAATATGGTGACCAATATCACTTACTGGTAGTAATATGGTTACCAATATAACTTACTGGTAGTAATATCATGACCAATATAACTTACTGGTAGTAATATGGTGACGAATATAACTTACAGGTAGTAATATGGTGACCAATATAACTTACTGGTAGTAATATGGTGACCAATATAACTTACTGGTAGTAATATGGTGACCAATATAACTTACTGGTAGTAATATGGTGACCAATATCACTTACTGGTAGTAATATGGTTACCAATATAACTTACTGGTAGTAATATGGTGACCAATATAACTTAATGGTAGTAATATGGTGACCAATATAACTTACAGGTAGTAATATGGTGACCAATATAACTTACTGGTAGTAATATGGTGACCAATATCACTTACTGGTAGTAATATGGTGACCAATATAACTTACTGGTAGTAATATGGTGACCAATATCACTTACTGGTAGTAATATGGTTACCAATATAACTTACTGGTAGTAATATGGTGACCAATATAACTTAATGGTAGTAATATGGTGACCAATATAACTTACAGGTAGTAATATGGTGACCAATATAACTTACTGGTAGTAATATGGTGACCAATATAACTTACTGGTAGTAATATGGTGACCAATATAACTTACTGGTAGTAATATCATGACCAATATAACTTACTGGTAGTAATATGGTGACCAATATAACTTACTGGTAGTAATATGATGACCAATATAACTTACTGGTAGTAATATGGTGACCAATATAACTTACAGGTAGTAATAAGGTGACCAATATCACTTACTGGTAGTAATATGGTTACCAATATAACTTACTGGTAGTAATATGGTGACCAATATAACTTACTGGTAGTAATATGATGACCAATATAACTTACTGGTAGTAATATCATGACCAATATAACTTACTGGTAGTAATATGGTGACCAATATAACTTACAGGTAGTAATAAGGTGACCAATATCACTTACTGGTAGTAATATGGTTACCAATATAACTTACTGGTAGTAATATGGTGACCAATATAACTTAATGGTAGTAATATGTTGACCAATATAACTTACTGGTAGTAATATGGTGACCAATATAACTTACTGGTAGTAATATGGTGACCAATATAACTTACATGTAGTAATATGGTGACCAATATAACTTACAGGTAGTAATATGGTGACCAACATAACTTACTGGTAGTAATATCATGACCAATATAACTTAATGATAGTAATATGGTGACCAATATAACTTACTGGTAGTAATATCATGACCAATATAACTTACTGGTAGTAATATGGTGACGAATATAACTTACTGGTAGTAATATGGTGACCAATATCACTTACTGGTAGTAATATGGTGACCAATATAACTTACTGGTAGTAATATGGTGACCAAAATAACTTACTGGTAGTAATATCATGACCAATATAACTTACTGGTAGTAATATGGTGACGAATATAACTTACTGGTAGTAATATCATGACCAATATAACTTACTGGTAGTAATATGGTGACCAATATAACTTACTGGTAGTAATATGGTGACGAATATAACTTAATGATAGTAATATGGTGACCAATATCACTTACTGGTAGTAATATGGTGACCAATATAACTTACAGGTAGTAATATGGTGACCAAAATAACTTACTGGTAGTAATATGGTGACCAATATAACTTAATGGTAGTAATATGGTGACCAATATAACTTACTGGTAGTAATATGATGACCAATATAACTTACTGGTAGTAATATGATGACCAATATAACTTACTGGTAGTAATATGGTGACCAATATAACTTACTGGTAGTAATATGGTGACCAATATAACTTACTGGTAGTAATATGGTGACCAATATAACTTACTGGTAGTAATATGGTGACCAATATAACTTACTGGTAGTAATATGGTGACCAATATAACTTACTGGTAGTAATATGGTGACCAATATCACTTACTGGTAGTAATATGGTGACCAATATAACTTAATGGTAGTAATATCATGACCAATATAACTTACTGGTAGTAATATGGTGACGAATATAACTTAATGATAGTAATATGGTGACCAATATAACTTAATGGTAGTAATATCATGACCAATATAACTTACTGGTAGTAATATCATGACCAATATAACTTACTGGTAGTAATATGGTGACCAATATAACTTACTGGTAGTAATATGGTGACGAATATAACTTAATGATAGTAATATGGTGACCAATATAACTTACAGGTAGTAATATGGTGACCAATATAACTTACTGGTAGTAATATGGTGACCAATATAACTTACAGGTAGTAATATGGTGACCAATATAACTTACTGGTAGTAATATGGTGACGAATATAACTTAATGATAGTAATATGGTGACCAATATAACTTACAGGTAGTAATATGGTGACCAATATAACTTACTGGTAGTAATATGGTGACCAATATAACTTACAGGTAGTAATATGGTGACCAATATAACTTACTGGTAGTAATATGATGACCAATATAACTTAATGGTAGTAATATGGTGACCAATATAACTTACTGGTAGTAATATGATGACCAATATAACTTACTGGTAGTAATATGATGACCAATATAACTTACTGGTAGTAATATGGTGACCAATATAACTTACTGGTAGTAATATGGTGACCAATATAACTTACTGGTAGTAATATGGTGACCAATATAACTTACTGGTAGTAATATCATGACCAATATAACTTACTGGTAGTAATATGATGACCAATATAACTTAATGGTAGTAATATCATGACCAATATAACTTAATGGTAGTAATATGGTGACCAATATAACTTACTGGTAGTAATATGATGACCAATATAACTTACTGGTAGTAATATGATGACCAATATAACTTACTGGTAGTAATATGGTGACCAATATAACTTACTGGTAGTAATATGGTGACCAATATAACTTAATGATAGTAATATGGTGACCAATATAACTTAATGATAGTAATATGGTGACGAATATAACTTAATGATAGTAATATGGTGACCAATATAACTTACTGGTAGTAATATGGTGACCAATATAACTTACTGGTAGTAATATCATGACCAATATAACTTACTGGTAGTAATATGATGACCAATATAACTTACTGGTAGTAATATGATGACCAATATAACTTAATGATAGTAATATGGTGACCAATATAACTTAATGATAGTAATATGGTGACGAATATAACTTAATGATAGTAATATGGTGACCAATATAACTTACTGGTAGTAATATGGTGACCAATATAACTTACTGGTAGTAATATCATGACCAATATAACTTACTGGTAGTAATATGGTGACCAATATAACTTACTGGTAGTAATATGGTGACGAATATAACTTAATGATAGTAATATGGTGACCAATATAACTTACTGGTAGTAATATGGTGACCAATATAACTTACTGGTAGTAATATGGTGACCAATATAACTTACTGGTAGTAATATCATGACCAATATAACTTACTGGTAGTAATATGATGACCAATATAACTTACTGGTAGTAATATGATGACCAATATAACTTAATGATAGTAATATGGTGACCAATATAACTTAATGATAGTAATATGGTGACGAATATAACTTAATGATAGTAATATGGTGACCAATATAACTTACTGGTAGTAATATGGTGACCAATATAACTTACTGGTAGTAATATCATGACCAATATAACTTACTGGTAGTAATATGGTGACCAATATAACTTACTGGTAGTAATATGGTGACGAATATAACTTAATGATAGTAATATGGTGACCAATATAACTTACTGGTAGTAATATGGTGACCAATATAACTTACTGGTAGTAATATGGTGACCAATATCACTTACTGGTAGTAATATGGTGACCAATATAACTTACTGGTAGTAATATCATGACCAATATAACTTACTGGTAGTAATATGGTGACGAATATAACTTAATGATAGTAATATGGTGACCAATATAACTTACTGGTAGTAATATGGTGACCAATATAACTTACTGGTAGTAATATGGTGACCAATATAACTTACTGGTAGTAATATGGTGACCAATATAACTTACTGGTAGTAATATGGTGACCAATATCACTTACTGGTAGTAATATGGTGACCAATATAACTTACTGGTAGTAATATCATGACCAATATAACTTACTGGTAGTAATATGGTGACGAATATAACTTAATGATAGTAATATGGTGACCAATATAACTTACTGGTAGTAATATGGTGACCAATATAACTTACTGGTAGTAATATGGTGACCAATATAACTTACAGGTAGTAATATGGTGACCAATATAACTTACTGGTAGTAATATCATGACCAATATAACTTAATGATAGTAATATGGTGACCAATATAACTTACTGGTAGTAATATCATGACCAATATAACTTACTGGTAGTAATATGGTGACGAATATAACTTACTGGTAGTAATATGGTGACCAATATCACTTACTGGTAGTAATATGGTGACCAATATAACTTACTGGTAGTAATATGGTGACCAATATAACTTACTGGTAGTAATATCATGACCAATATAACTTACTGGTAGTAATATGGTGACGAATATAACTTACTGGTAGTAATATGGTGACCAATATAACTTACTGGTAGTAATATCATGACCAATATAACTTACTGGTAGTAATATGGTGACGAATATAACTTACTGGTAGTAATATGGTGACGAATATAACTTACAGGTAGTAATATGGTGACCAATATCACTTACTGGTAGTAATATGGTGACCAATATAACTTACTGGTAGTAATATCATGACCAATATAACTTACTGGTAGTAATATGGTGACGAATATAACTTACTGGTAGTAATATGGTGACGAATATAACTTAATGATAGTAATATGGTGACCAATATAACTTACAGGTAGTAATATGGTGACCAATATAACTTACTGGTAGTAATATGGTGACCAATATAACTTACTGGTAGTAATATGATGACGAATATAACTTACTGGTAGTAATATGGTGACGAATATAACTTACAGGTAGTAATATGGTTACCAATATCACTTACTGGTAGTAATATGGTGACCAATATAACTTACTGGTAGTAATATGGTGACGAATATAACTTAATGATAGTAATATGGTGACCAATATAACTTACAGGTAGTAATATGGTGACCAATATAACTTACTGGTAGTAATATGGTGACCAATATAACTTACTGGTAGTAATATGATGACGAATATAACTTACTGGTAGTAATATGGTGACGAATATAACTTACAGGTAGTAATATGGTGACCAATATCACTTACTGGTAGTAATATGGTGACCAATATAACTTACTGGTAGTAATATCATGACCAATATAACTTACTGGTAGTAATATGGTGACCAATATAACTTACTGGTAGTAATATGGTGACCAATCTAACTTAGTGGAAGTAATATGGTTACCAATATAACTTACTGGTAGTAATATGATGACCAATATAACTTACTGGTAGTAATATGGTGACCAATATAACTTACTGGTAGTAATATGGTGACCAATATAACTTAATGATAGTAATATGGTGACAAATATAACTTAATGATAGTAATATGGTGACCAATATAACTTACTGGTAGTAATATGGTGACCAATCTAACTTAGTGGAAGTAATATGGTGACCAAAATAACTTACTGGTAGTAATATGGTGACCAATATAACTTACTGGTAGTAATATGGTGACCAATATAACTTACTGGTAGTAATATGGTGACGAATATAACTTAATGATAGTAATATGGTGACCAATATAACTTAGTGGTAGTAATATGGTGACAAATATAACTTAATGATAGTAATATGGTGACCAATATAACTTACTGGTAGTAATATGGTGTCCAATATAACTTACTGGTAGTAATATGGTGACAAATATAACTTACTGGTAGTAATATGATGACCAATATAACTTAATGATAGTAATATGGTGACCAATATAACTTACTGGTAGTAATATGGTGACCAATATAACTTAATGATAGTAATATGGTGACCAATATAATTTAATGATAGTAATATGGTGACCAATATAAGTTACTGGTAGTAATATGATGACCAATATAACTTACTGGTAGTAATATGGTGACCAATATAACTTACTGGTAGTAATATGGTGACCAATATAACTTACTGGTAGTAATATGGTGACCAATATAACTTACTGGTAGTAATATGGTGACCAATATAACTTAATGATAGTAATATGGTGACCAATATAACTTACTGGTAGTAATATGGTGACCAATATAACTTACTGGTAGTAATATCATGACCAATATAACTTACTGGTAGTAATATGGTGACCAATATAACTTACTGGTAGTAATATGGTGACAAATATAACTTAATGATAGTAATATGGTGACCAATATAACTTACTGGTAGTAATATGATGACCAATATAACTTACTGGTAGTAATATGGTGACCAATATAACTTACTGGTAGTAATATGATGACCAATATAACTTACTGGTAGTAATATGGTGACCAATATAACTTACTGGTAGTAATATGATGACCAATATAACTTACTGGTAGTAATATGGTGACCAATATAACTTACTGGTAGTAATATGGTGACCAATATAACTTACTGGTAGTAATGTGGTGACAAATATAACTTACTGGTAGTAATATGGTGACAAATATAACTTACTGGTAGTAATATGGTGACAAATATAACTTACTGGTAGTAAAATGGTGACGAATATAACTTACTGATAGTAATATGGTGACCAATATAACTTACTGGTAGTAATATGGTGACCAATATAACTTACTGGTAGTAATATGGTGACCAATATAACTTACTGGTAGTAATATGATGACCAATATAACTTAATGATAGTAATATGGTGACCAATATAACTTACTGGTAGTAATATGGTGACAAATATAACTTAATGATAGTAATATGGTGACCAATATAACTTACTGGTAGTAATATGGTGACCAATATAACTTACTGGTAGTAATATGGTGACAAATATAACTTACTGGTAGTAATATGATGACCAATATAACTTAATGATAGTAATATGGTGACCAATATAACTTACTGGTAGTAATATGGTGACCAATATAACTTAATGATAGTAATATGGTGACCAATATAATTTAATGATAGTAATATGGTGACCAATATAAGTTACTGGTAGTAATATGATGACCAATATAACTTACTGGTAGTAATATGGTGACCAATATAACTTACTGGTAGTAATATGGTGACCAATATAACTTACTGGTAGTAATATGGTGACCAATATAACTTACTGGTAGTAATATGGTGACCAATATAACTTAATGATAGTAATATGGTGACCAATATAACTTACTGGTAGTAATATGGTGACCAATATAACTTACTGGTAGTAATATCATGACCAATATAACTTACTGGTAGTAATATGGTGACCAATATAACTTACTGGTAGTAATATGGTGACAAATATAACTTAATGATAGTAATATGGTGACCAATATAACTTACTGGTAGTAATATGATGACCAATATAACTTACTGGTAGTAATATGGTGACGAATATAACTTACTGGTAGTAATATGGTGACCAATATAACTTACTGGTAGTAATATGGTGACCAATATAACTTACTGGTAGTAATATGGTGACAAATATAACTTAATGATAGTAATATGGTGACCAATATAACTTAATGATAGTAATATGATGACCAATATAACTTAATGATAGTAATATGGTGACCAATATAACTTACTGGTAGTAATATGGTGACCAATATAACTTACTGGTAGTAATATGGTGACCAATATAACTTACTGGTAGTAATATGGTGACCAATATAACTTACTGGTAGTTATATGGTGACCAATCTAACTTACTGGTAGTAATATGATGACCAATATAACTTACTGGTAGTAATATGGTGACCAATATAACTTACTGGTAGTAATATGGTGACCAATATAACTTACTGGTAGTAATATGATGACCAATATAACTTACTGGTAGTAATATGATGACCAATATAACTTACTGGTAGTAATATGGTGACAAATATAACTTAATGATAGTAATATGGTGACCAATATAACTTAATGATAGTAATATGATGACCAATATAACTTAATGATAGTAATATGGTGACCAATATAACTTACTGGTAGTAATATGGTGACCAATCTAACTTACTGGTAGTAATATGATGACCAATATAACTTACTGGTAGTAATATGGTGACCAATATAACTTACTGGTAGTAATATGGTGACCAATATCACTTACTGGTAGTAATATGGTGACCAATATAACTTACTGGTAGTAATATGGTTACCAATATAACTTACTGGTAGTAATATGATGACCAATATAACTTACTGGTAGTAATATGGTGACCAATATAACTTACTGGTAGTAATATGGTGACGAATATAACTTAATGATAGTAATATGGTGACCAATATAACTTAATGATAGTAATATGGTGACCAATATAACTTAATGATAGTAATATGATGACCAATATAACTTAATGATAGTAATATGGTGACCAATATAACTTACTGGTAGTAATATGGTGACCAATCTAACTTACTGGTAGTAATATGATGACCAATATAACTTACTGGTAGTAATATGGTGACCAATATAACTTACTGGTAGTAATATGGTGACCAATATCACTTACTGGTAGTAATATGGTGACCAATATAACTTACTGGTAGTAATATGGTTACCAATATAACTTACTGGTAGTAATATGATGACCAATATAACTTACTGGTGGTAATATGGTGACCAATATAACTTACTGGTAGTAATATGGTTACCAATATAACTTACTGGTAGTAATATGGTGACCAATATAACTTACTGGTAGTAATATGGTGACCAATATCACTTACTGGTAGTAATATGGTGACCAATATAACTTACTGGTAGTAATATGGTTACCAATATAACTTACTGGTAGTAATATGGTGACCAATATAACTTACTGGTAGTAATATGGTGACCAATATCACTTACTGGTAGTAATATGGTGACCAATATAACTTACTGGTAGTAATATGGTTACCAATATAACTTACTGGTAGTAATATGGTGACAAATATAACTTACTGGTAGTAATATGATGACCAATATAACTTAATGATAGTAATATGATGACCAATATAACTTACTGGTAGTAATATGGTTACCAATATAACTTAATGATAGTAATATGGTGACCAATATAACTTACTGGTAGTAATATGGTGACAAATATAACTTAATGATAGTAATATGGTGACAAATATAACTTAATGATAGTAATATGGTGACCAATATAACTTACTGGTAGTAATATGGTGACCAATCTAACTTAGTGGAAGTAATATGGTTACCAATATAACTTACTGGTAGTAATATGGTTACCAATATAACTTAATGATAGTAATATGGTGACCAATATAACTTACTGGTAGTAATATGGTTACCAATATAACTTACTGGTAGTAATATGGTGACCAATATAACTTACTGGTAGTAATATGGTGACCAATATAACTTACTGGTAGTAATATGGTTACCAATATAACTTACTGGTAGTAATATGGTGACCAATATAACTTACTGGTAGTAATATGGTGACCAATATAACTTACTGGTAGTAATATGGTTACCAATATAACTTAATGATAGTAATATGGTGACCAATATAACTTACTGGTAGTAATATGGTGACAAATATAACTTAATGATAGTAATATGGTGACAAATATAACTTAATGATAGTAATATGGTGACCAATATAACTTACTGGTAGTAATATGGTGACCAATCTAACTTAGTGGAAGTAATATGGTTACCAATATAACTTACTGGCAGTAATATGATGACCAATATAACTTACTGGTAGTAATATGGTGACCAATATAACTTACTGGTAGTAATATGGTGACCAATATAACTTACAGGTAGTAATATGGTGACCAATATAACTTACTGGTAGTAATATGGTGACCAATATAACTTACTGGTAGTAATATGGTGACCAATATAACTTACTGGTAGTAATATGGTGACCAATATAACTTACTGGTAGTAATATGATGACCAATATAACTTACTGGTAGTAATATGGTTACCAATATAACTTACTGGTAGTAATATGGTGACGAATATAACTTAATGATAGTAATATGGTGACCAATATAACTTACTGGTAGTAATATGGTTACCAATATAACTTACTGGTAGTTATATGATGACCAATATAACTTACTGGTAGTAATATGGTGACCAATATAACTTACTGGTAGTAATATGGTTACCAATATAACTTAATGATAGTAATATGGTGACCAATATAACTTACTGGTAGTAATATGGTGACAAATATAACTTAATGATAGTAATATGGTGACAAATATAACTTAATGATAGTAATATGGTGACCAATATAACTTACTGGTAGTAATATGGTGACCAATATAACTTACTGGTAGTAATATGGTGACGAATATAACTTACTGGTAGTAATATGATGACTAATATAACTTACTGGTAGTAATATGGTGACCAATATAACTTACTGGTAGTAATATGGTGACCAATATAACTTACAGGTAGTAATAAGGTGACCAATATCACTTACTGGTAGTAATATGGTTACCAATATAACTTACTGGTAGTAATATGGTGACCAATATAACTTAATGGTAGTAATATGTTGACCAATATAACTTACTGGTAGTAATATGGTGACCAATATAACTTACAGGTAGTAATAAGGTGACCAATATCACTTACTGGTAGTAATATCATGACCAATATAACTTACTGGTAGTAATATGGTGACCAATATAACTTACTGGTAGTAATATGGTGACCAATATAACTTACAGGTAGTAATAAGGTGACCAATATCACTTACTGGTAGTAATATCATGACCAATATAACTTACTGGTAGTAATATGGTGACCAATATAACTTACTGGTAGTAATATCATGACCAATATAACTTACTGGTAGTAATATGGTGACCAATATAACTTACTGGTAGTAATATGGTGACCAATATAACTTACAAGTAGTAATAAGGTGACCAATATCACTTACTGGTAGTAATATGGTTACCAATATAACTTACTGGTAGTAATATGGTGACAAATATAACTTAATGATAGTAATATGGTGACAAATATAACTTAATGATAGTAATATGGTGACCAATATAACTTACTGGTAGTAATATGGTGACCAATCTAACTTAGTGGAAGTAATATGGTTACCAATATAACTTACTGGCAGTAATATGATGACCAATATAACTTACTGGTAGTAATATGGTGACCAATATAACTTACTGGTAGTAATATGGTGACCAATATAACTTACAGGTAGTAATATGGTGACCAATATAACTTACTGGTAGTAATATGGTGACCAATATAACTTACTGGTAGTAATATGGTGACCAATATAACTTACTGGTAGTAATATGGTGACCAATATAACTTACTGGTAGTAATATGATGACCAATATAACTTACTGGTAGTAATATGTTGACCAATATAACTTACTGGTAGTAATATGGTGACCAATATAACTTACAGGTAGTAATAAGGTGACCAATATCACTTACTGGTAGTAATATCATGACCAATATAACTTACTGGTAGTAATATGGTGACCAATATAACTTACTGGTAGTAATATCATGACCAATATAACTTACTGGTAGTAATATGGTGACCAATATAACTTACTGGTAGTAATATGGTGACCAATATAACTTACAGGTAGTAATAAGGTGACCAATATCACTTACTGGTAGTAATATGGTTACCAATATAACTTACTGGTAGTAATATGGTGACCAATATAACTTAATGGTAGTAATATGTTGACCAATATAACTTACTGGTAGTAATATGGTGACCAATATAACTTACTGGTAGTAATATGGTGACCAATATAACTTACATGTAGTAATATGGTGACCAATATAACTTACAGGTAGTAATATGGTGACCAACATAACTTACTGGTAGTAATATCATGACCAATATAACTTAATGATAGTAATATGGTGACCAATATAACTTACTGGTAGTAATATCATGACCAATATAACTTACTGGTAGTAATATGGTGACCAATATAACTTACTGGTAGTAATATGGTGACCAATATAACTTACAGGTAGTAATAAGGTGACCAATATCACTTACAGGTAGTAATATGGTGACCAATATAACTTACTGGTAGTAATATGATGACCAATATAACTTACTGGTAGTAATATCATGACCAATATAACTTACTGGTAGTAATATGGTGACCAATATAACTTACAGGTAGTAATAAGGTGACCAATATCACTTACTGGTAGTAATATGGTTACCAATATAACTTACTGGTAGTAATATGGTGACCAATATAACTTAATGGTAGTAATATGTTGACCAATATAACTTACTGGTAGTAATATGGTGACCAATATAACTTACTGGTAGTAATATGGTGACCAATATAACTTACATGTAGTAATATGGTGACCAATATAACTTACAGGTAGTAATATGGTGACCAACATAACTTACTGGTAGTAATATCATGACCAATATAACTTAATGATAGTAATATGGTGACCAATATAACTTACTGGTAGTAATATCATGACCAATATAACTTACTGGTAGTAATATGGTGACGAATATAACTTACTGGTAGTAATATGGTGACCAATATCACTTACTGGTAGTAATATGGTGACCAATATAACTTACTGGTAGTAATATGGTGACCAAAATAACTTACTGGTAGTAATATCATGACCAATATAACTTACTGGTAGTAATATGGTGACGAATATAACTTACTGGTAGTAATATCATGACCAATATAACTTACTGGTAGTAATATGGTGACCAATATAACTTACTGGTAGTAATATGGTGACGAATATAACTTAATGATAGTAATATGGTGACCAATATCACTTACTGGTAGTAATATGGTGACCAATATAACTTACAGGTAGTAATATGGTGACCAATATAACTTACTGGTAGTAATATGGTGACCAATATAACTTACAGGTAGTAATATGATGACCAATATAACTTACTGGTAGTAATATGATGACCAATATAACTTAATGGTAGTAATATGGTGACCAATATAACTTACTGGTAGTAATATGGTGACGAATATAACTTACTGGTAGTAATATGGTGACCAATATAACTTACTGGTAGTAATATGGTGACCAATATAACTTACAGGTAGTAATATGATGACCAATATAACTTACTGGTAGTAATATGGTGACGAATATAACTTACTGGTAGTAATATGGTCACCAATATAACTTACTGGTAGTAATATCATGACCAATATAACTTACTGGTAGTAATATGGTGACCAATATAACTTACTGGTAGTAATATGGTGACGAATATAACTTAATGATAGTAATATGGTGACCAATATAACTTACAGGTAGTAATATGGTGACCAATATAACTTACTGGTAGTAATATGGTGACCAATATTACTTACAGGTAGTAATATGGTGACCAATATAACTTACTGGTAGTAATATGGTGACCAATATAACTTACTGGTAGTAATATGGTGACCAATATTACTTACAGGTAGTAATATGGTGACCAATATAACTTACAGGTAGCAATATGATGACTAATATAACTTACTGGTAGTAATATGATGACCAATATAACTTACTGGTAGTAATATGATGACCAATATAACTTACTGGTAGTAATATGGTGACCAATATAACTTACAGGTAGTAATATGGTGACCAATATAACTTACTGGTAGCAATATGATGACCAATATAACTTACTGGTAGTAATATGATGACCAATATAACTTACTGGTAGTAATATGGTGACCAATATAA
Organism: Pictodentalium vernedei; assembly: GCA_031216915.1. Lineage (NCBI taxonomy): Eukaryota > Metazoa > Mollusca > Scaphopoda > Dentaliida > Dentaliidae > Pictodentalium > Pictodentalium vernedei. The sequence goes on from CM062294.1 coordinate 564,747,351, forward strand.
CTTACAGGTAGTAATATGGTGACCAATATAACTTACTGGTAGTAATATGATGACCAATATAACTTACTGGTAGTAATATGGTGACCAATATAACTTACAGGTAGTAATATGGTGACCAATATAACTTACTGGTAGTAATATCATGACCAATATAACTTACTGGTAGTAATATGATGACCAACATAACTTAATGATAGTAATATGGTGACCAATATAACTTACAGGTAGTAATATGGTGACCAATATAACTTACTGGTAGTAATATGGTGACCAATATTACTTAGTGGTAGTAATATGATGACCAATATAACTTACTGGTAGTAATATGGTGACCAATATAACTTACTGGTAGTAATATGATGACCAATATAACTTACTGGTAGCAATATGATGACCAATATAACTTACTGGTAGTAATATGGTGACCAATATAACTTACTGGTAGTAATATGGTGACGAATATAACTTACTGGTAGTAATATGATGACCAATATAACTTACTGGTAGTAATATGATGACCAATATAACTTACTGGTAGTAATATGGTGACCAATATAACTTACTGGTAGTAATATGGTGACCAATATAACTTACTGGTAGTAATATGGTGACCAATATAACTTACTGGTAGTAATATGATGACCAATATAACTTACTGGTAGTAATATGATGACCAATATAACTTACTGGTAGTAATATGGTGACCAATATAACTTACTGGTAGTAATATGGTGACCAATATAACTTACTGGTAGTAATATCATGACCAATATAACTTACTGGTAGTAATATGATGACCAATATAACTTAATGATAGTAATATGGTGACGAATATAACTTAATGATAGTAATATGGTGACCAATATAACTTACTGGTAGTAATATGGTGACCAATATAACTTACTGGTAGTAATATCATGACCAATATAACTTACTGGTAGTAATATGGTGACCAATATAACTTACTGGTAGTAATATGGTGACGAATATAACTTAATGATAGTAATATGGTGACCAATATAACTTACTGGTAGTAATATGGTGACCAATATAACTTACTGGTAGTAATATGGTGACCAATATCACTTACTGGTAGTAATATGGTGACCAATATAACTTACTGGTAGTAATATCATGACCAATATAACTTACTGGTAGTAATATGGTGACGAATATAACTTAATGATAGTAATATGGTGACCAATATAACTTACTGGTAGTAATATGGTGACCAATATAACTTACTGGTAGTAATATGGTGACCAATATAACTTACTGGTAGTAATATGGTGACCAATATAACTTACTGGTAGTAATATGGTGACCAATATCACTTACTGGTAGTAATATGGTGACCAATATAACTTACTGGTAGTAATATCATGACCAATATAACTTACTGGTAGTAATATGGTGACGAATATAACTTAATGATAGTAATATGGTGACCAATATAACTTACTGGTAGTAATATGGTGACCAATATAACTTACTGGTAGTAATATGGTGACCAATATAACTTACAGGTAGTAATATGGTGACCAATATAACTTACTGGTAGTAATATCATGACCAATATAACTTAATGATAGTAATATGGTGACCAATATAACTTACTGGTAGTAATATCATGACCAATATAACTTACTGGTAGTAATATGGTGACGAATATAACTTACTGGTAGTAATATGGTGACCAATATCACTTACTGGTAGTAATATGGTGACCAATATAACTTACTGGTAGTAATATGGTGACCAATATAACTTACTGGTAGTAATATCATGACCAATATAACTTACTGGTAGTAATATGGTGACGAATATAACTTACTGGTAGTAATATGGTGACGAATATAACTTACAGGTAGTAATATGGTGACCAATATCACTTACTGGTAGTAATATGGTGACCAATATAACTTACTGGTAGTAATATGGTGACCAATATAACTTACTGGTAGTAATATGATGACCAATATAACTTACTGGTAGTAATATGATGACCAATATAACTTACTGGTAGTAATATGATGACCAATATAACTTACTGGTAGTAATATGGTGACCAATATAACTTACTGGTAGTAATATGGTGACCAATATAACTTACTGGTAGTAATATGGTGACGAATATAACTTACTGGTAGTAATATGGTGACCAATATCACTTACTGGTAGTAATATGATGACCAATATAACTTACTGGTAGTAATATGGTGACCAATATAACTTACTGGTAGTAATATGATGACGAATATAACTTACTGGTAGTAATATGGTGACGAATATAACTTACAGGTAGTAATATGGTGACCAATATCACTTACTGGTAGTAATATGGTGACCAATATAACTTACTGGTAGTAATATGGTGACGAATATAACTTAATGATAGTAATATGGTGACCAATATAACTTACAGGTAGTAATATGGTGACCAATATAACTTACTGGTAGTAATATGGTGACCAATATAACTTACTGGTAGTAATATGATGACGAATATAACTTTCTGGTAGTAATATGGTGACGAATATAACTTACAGGTAGTAATATGGTGACCAATATCACTTACTGGTAGTAATATGGTGACCAATATAACTTACTGGTAGTAATATCATGACCAATATAACTTACTGGTAGTAATATGGTGACCAATATAACTTACTGGTAGTAATATGGTGACCAATCTAACTTAGTGGAAGTAATATGGTTACCAATATAACTTACTGGTAGTAATATGATGACCAATATAACTTACTGGTAGTAATATGGTGACCAATATAACTTACTGGTAGTAATATGGTGACCAATATAACTTAATGATAGTAATATGGTGACAAATATAACTTAATGATAGTAATATGGTGACCAATATAACTTACTGGTAGTAATATGGTGACCAATCTAACTTAGTGGAAGTAATATGGTGACCAATATAACTTACTGGTAGTAATATGGTGACCAATATAACTTACTGGTAGTAATATGGTGACCAATATAACTTACTGGTAGTAATATGGTGACGAATATAACTTAATGATAGTAATATGGTGACCAATATAACTTACTGGTAGTAATATGGTGACCAATATAACTTACTGGTAGTAATATGGTGACCAATATAACTTACTGGTAGTAATATGGTGACCAATATAACTTACTGGTAGTAATATGGTGACGAATATAACTTAATGATAGTAATATGGTGACCAATATAACTTACTGGTAGTAATATGGTGACCAATATAACTTACTGGTAGTAATATGGTGACGAATATAACTTAATGATAGTAATATGGTGACCAATATAACTTACTGGTAGTAATATCATGACCAATATAACTTACTGGTAGTAATATGGTTACCAATATAACTTACTGGTAGTAATATGATGACCAATATAACTTACTGGTAGTAATATGGTGACCAATATAACTTACTGGTAGTAATATGCTGACCAATATAACTTACTGGTAGTAATATGATGACCAATATAACTTACTGGTAGTAATATGGTGACCAATATAACTTACTGGTAGTAATATGGTGACCAATATAACTTACTGGTAGTAATATGGTGACGAATATAACTTAATGATAGTAATATGGTGACCAATATAACTTACTGGTAGTAATATGGTGACCAATATAACTTACTGGTAGTAATATGGTGACCAATATAACTTACTGGTAGTAATATGGTGACGAATATAACTTAATGATAGTAATATGGTGACCAATATAACTTACTGGTAGTAATATGGTGACCAATATAACTTACTGGTAGTAATATGGTGACCAATATAACTTAGTGGAAGTAATATGGTTACCAATATAAGTTACTGGTAGTAATATGATGACCAATATAACTTACTGGTAGTAATATGGTGACCAATATAACTTACTGGTAGTAATATGGTGACCAATATCACTTACTGGTAGTAATATGGTGACCAATATAACTTACTGGTAGTAATATGGTTACCAATATAACTTACTGGTAGTAATATGATGACCAATATAACTTACTGGTAGTAATATGGTGACCAATATAACTTACTGGTAGTAATATGGTTACCAATATAACTTAATGATAGTAATATGGTGACCAATATAACTTACTGGTAGTAATATGGTGACAAATATAACTTAATGATAGTAATATGGTGACAAATATAACTTAATGATAGTAATATGGTGACCAATATAACTTACTGGTAGTAATATGGTGACCAATCTAACTTAGTGGAAGTAATATGGTTACCAATATAACTTACTGGTAGTAATATGGTTACCAATATAACTTAATGATAGTAATATGGTGACCAATATAACTTACTGGTAGTAATATGGTTACCAATATAACTTACTGGTAGTAATATGGTGACCAATATAACTTACTGGTAGTAATATGGTGACCAACATAACTTACTGGTAGTAATATGGTTACCAATATAACTTACTGGTAGTAATATGGTGACCAATATAACTTACTGGTAGTAATATGGTGACCAATATAACTTACTGGTAGTAATATGGTTACCAATATAACTTAATGATAGTAATATGGTGACCAATATAACTTACTGGTAGTAATATGGTGACAAATATAACTTAATGATAGTAATATGGTGACAAATATAACTTAATGATAGTAATATGGTGACCAATATAACTTACTGGTAGTAATATGGTGACCAATCTAACTTAGTGGAAGTAATATGGTTACCAATATAACTTACTGGCAGTAATATGATGACCAATATAACTTACTGGTAGTAATATGGTGACCAATATAACTTACTGGTAGTAATATGGTGACCAATATAACTTACAGGTAGTAATATGGTGACCAATATAACTTACTGGTAGTAATATGGTGACCAATATAACTTACTGGTAGTAATATGGTGACCAATATAACTTACTGGTAGTAATATGGTGACCAATATAACTTACTGGTAGTAATATGATGACCAATATAACTTACTGGTAGTAATATGGTTACCAATATAACTTACTGGTAGTAATATGGTGACGAATATAACTTAATGATAGTAATATGGTGACCAATATAACTTACTGGTAGTAATATGGTTACCAATATAACTTACTGGTAGTTATATGATGACCAATATAACTTACTGGTAGTAATATGGTGACCAATATAACTTACTGGTAGTAATATGGTTACCAATATAACTTAATGATAGTAATATGGTGACCAATATAACTTACTGGTAGTAATATGGTGACAAATATAACTTAATGATAGTAATATGGTGACAAATATAACTTAATGATAGTAATATGGTGACCAATATAACTTACTGGTAGTAATATGGTGACAAATATAACTTAATGATAGTAATATGGTGACAAATATAACTTAATGATAGTAATATGGTGACCAATATAACTTACTGGTAGTTATATGGTGACCAATATAACTTACTGGTAGTAATATCATGACCAATATAACTTACTGGTAGTAATATGGTTACCAATATAACTTACTGGTAGTAATATGATGACCAATATAACTTACTGGTAGTAATATGGTGACCAATATCACTTACTGGTAGTAATATGGTGACCAATATAACTTACTGGTAGTAATATGGTGACCAATATAACTTACTGGTAGTAATATGATGACCAATATAACTTACTGGTAGTAATATGGTGACCAATATAACTTACTGGTAGTAATATGGTTACCAATATAACTTACTGGTAGTAATATGGTGACCAATATAACTTACTGGTAGTAATATGGTGACCAATATAACTTAATGGTAGTAATATGGTGACCAATATAACTTAATGGTAGTAATATGGTGACCAATATAACTTACTGGTAGCAATATGATGACCAATATAACTTACTGGTAGTAATATGGTGACCAATATAACTTACTGGTAGTAATATGGTGACCAATATAACTTAATGGTAGTAATATGGTGACCAATATAACTTACTGGTAGCAATATGATGACCAATATAACTTACTGGTAGTAATATGGTGACCAATATAACTTACTGGTAGTAATATGGTGACCAATATAACTTACTGGTAGTAATATGGTGACCAATATAACTTACTGGTAGTAATATGGTGACCAATATAACTTACTGGTAGTAATATGGTGACCAATATAACTTACTGGTAGTAATATGGTGACCAATATAACTTACTGGTAGTAATATGATGACCAATATAACTTACTGGTAGTAATATGGTGACCAATATAACTTACAGGTAGTAATATGGTGACCAATATAACTTACTGGTAGTAATATGGTTACCAATATAACTTAATGATAGTAATATGGTGACCAATATAACTTACTGGTAGTAATATGGTTACCAATATAACTTAATGATAGTAATATGGTGACCAATATAACTTACTGGTAGTAATATGGTGACCAATATAACTTACTGGTAGTAATATGGTGACGAATATAACTTATTGGTAGTAATATGGTGACCAATATAACTTACTGGTAGTAATATGGTGACCAATATAACTTACTGGTAGTAATATGGTGACCAATATAACTTACTGGTAGTAATATGGTGACCAATATAACTTACTGGTAGTAATATGGTTACCAATATAACTTAATGATAGTAATATGGTGACCAATATAACTTACTGGTAGTAATATGGTTACCAATATAACTTACTGGTAGTAATATGGTTACCAATATAACTTAATGAAAGTAATATGATGACCAATATAACTTACTGGTAGTAATATGGTGACCAATATAACTTACTGGTAGTAATATGATGACCAATATTACTTACTGGTAGTAATATGATGACCAATATAACTTACAGGTAGTAATATGGTGACCAATATAACTTACTGGTAGTAATATGGTTACCAATATAACTTACTGGTAGTAATATGGTTACCAATATAACTTAATGATAGTAATATGATGACCAATATAACTTACTGGTAGTAATATGGTGACCAATATAACTTACTGGTAGTAATATGGTTACCAATATAACTTACTGGTAGTAATATGGTTACCAATATAACTTAATGAAAGTAATATGATGACCAATATAACTTACTGGTAGTAATATGATGACCAATATTACTTACTGGTAGTAATATGGTGACCAATATAACTTACTGGTAGTAATATGGTGACCAATATAACTTACTGGTAGTAATGTGGTGACCAATATAACTTACTGGTAGTAATATGGTGACCAATATAACTTACTGGTAGTAATATGGTGACCAATATAACTTACTGGTAGTAATATGATGACCAATATAACTTACTGGTAGTAATATGGTGACCAATATAACTTACTGGTAGTAATATGGTGACCAATATAACTTACTGGTAGTAATATGGTGACCAATATAGCTTACTGGTAGTAATATGGTGACCAATATAACTTACAGGTAGTAATATGGTTACCAATATAACTTACAGGTAGTAATATGGTTACCAATATAACTTAATGATAGTAATATGGTGACCAATATAACTAATGATAGTAATATGGTGACGAATATAACTTACTGGTAGTAATATGATGACCAATATAACTTACTGGTAGTAATATGGTGACCAATATAACTTAATGATAGTAATATGGTTACCAATATAACTTACTGGTAGTAATATGGTGACCAATATAACTTACTGGTAGTAATATGATGACCAATATAACTTACTGGTAGTAATATCATGACCAATATAACTTAATGATAGTAATATGGTGACCAATATAACTTACTGGTAGTAATATGGTTACCAATATAACTTAATGATAGTAATATGGTGACCAATATAACTTACTGGTAGTAATATGGTGACCAATATAACTTACTGGTAGTAATATGGTTACCAATATAACTTACTGGTAGTAATATGGTGACCAATATAACTTACTGGTAGTAATATGATGACCAATATAACTTACTGGTAGTAATATGGTGACCAATATAACTTACTGGTAGTAATATGGTGACCAATATAACTTACTGGTAGTAATATGATGACCAATATAACTTACTGGTAGTAATATGGTGACCAATATAACTTACTGGTAGTAATATGGTGACCAATATAACTTACTGGTAGTAATATGATGACCAATATAACTTACTGGTAGTAATATGGTGACGAATATAACTTACTGGTAGTAATATGGTGACCAATATAACGTACTGGTAGTAATATGGTGACGAATATAACTTACTGGTAGTAATATGGTGACCAATATAACTTACAGGTAGTAATATGGTTACCAATATAACTTACTGGTAGTAATATGGTGACCAATATAACTTACTGGTAGTAATATGGTGACGAATATAACTTAATGATAGTAATATGGTGACCAATATAACTTAGTGGTAGTAATATGGTGACCAATATAACTTACTGGTAGTAATATGATGACCAATATAACTTACTGGTAGTAATATGGTGACCAATATAACTTACAGGTAGTAATATGGTGACCAATATAACTTACTGGTAGTAATATGGTGACCAATATAACTTACTGGTAGTAATATGATGACCAATATAACTTACTGGTAGTAATATGGTGACGAATATAACTTACTGGTAGTAATGTGGTGACCAATATAACTTACTGGTAGTAATATGGTTACCAATATAACTTACTGGTAGTAATATGGTGACCAATATAACGTACTGGTAGTAATATGGTGACGAATATAACTTACTGGTAGTAATATGGTGACCAATATAACTTACAGGTAGTAATATGGTGACCAATATAACTTACTGGTAGTAATATGATGACCAATATAACTTACTGGTAGTAATGTGGGGACCAATATAACTTACTGGTAGTAATATGGTGACAAATATAACTTACAGGTAGTAATATGGTGACCAATATAACTTACTGGTAGTAATATGGTGACCAATATTACTTACTGGTAGTAATGTGGTGACCAATATAACTTACTGGTAGTAATATGGTGACCAATATAACTTACTGGTAGTAATATGGTGACGAATATAACTTACTGGTAGTAATATGATGACCAATATAACTTACTGGTAGTAATGTGGTGACCAATATAACTTACTGGTAGTAATATGATGACCAATATAACTTACTGGTAGTAATATGGTTACCAATATAACTTACTGGTAGTAATATGGTGACCAATATAACTTACTGGTAGTAATATGATGACCAATATAACTTACTGGTAGTAATATGATGACCAATATAACTTACTGGTAGTAATATCATGACCAATATAACTTACTGGTAGTAATATGGTGACCAATATAACTTACTGGTAGTAATATGATGACCAATATAACTTACTGGTAGTAATATGATGACCAATATAACTTACTGGTAGTAATATGGTGACCAATATAACTTACAGGTAGTAATATGGTTACCAATATAACTTACTGGTAGTAATATGGTTACCAATATAACTTAATGATAGTAATATGGTGACCAATATAACTTACTGGTAGTAATATGGTTACCAATATAACTTAATGATAGTAATATGGTGACCAATATAACTTACTGGTAGTAATATGGTGACCAATACAACTTACTGGTAGTAATATGGTGACGAATATAACTTACTGGTAGTAATATGGTGACCAATATAACTTACTGGTAGTAATATGGTGACCAATATAACTTACTGGTAGTAATATGGTGACCAATATAACTTACTGGTAGTAATATGGTGACCAATATAACTTACTGGTAGTAATATGATGACCAATATAACTTACTGGTAGTAATATGGTGACCAATATAACTTACTGGTAGTAATATGGTGACCAATATAACTTACTGGTAGTAATATGGTGACCAATATAACTTACTGGTAGTAATATGGTGACCAATATAACTTACTGGTAGTAATATGGTTACCAATATAACTTAATGATAGTAATATGGTGACCAATATAACTTACAGGTAGTAATATGGTTACCAATATAACTTACTGGTAGTAATATGGTTACCAATATAACTTAATGATAGTAATATGGTGACCAATATAACTTACTGGTAGTAATATGGTTACCAATATAACTTAATGATAGTAATATGGTGACCAATATAACTTACTGGTAGTAATATGGTGACCAATATAACTTACTGGTAGTAATATGGTGACGAATATAACTTACTGGTAGTAATATGGTGACCAATATAACTTACTGGTAGTAATATGGTGACCAATATAACTTACTGGTAGTAATATGGTGACCAATATAACTTACTGGTAGTAATATGGTGACCAATATAACTTACTGGTAGTAATATGGTGACCAATATAACTTACTGGTAGTAATATGGTGACCAATATAACTTACTGGTAGTAATATGGTGACCAATATAACTTACTGGTAGTAATATGGTGACCAATATAACTTACTGGTAGTAATATGGTGACCAATATAACTTACTGGTAGTAATATGGTTACCAATATAACTTAATGATAGTAATATGGTGACCAATATAACTTACAGGTAGTAATATGGTTACCAATATAACTTAATGATAGTAATATGGTGACCAATATAACTTACTGGTAGTAATATGGTGACCAATATAACTTACTGGTAGTAATATGATGACCAATATAACTTACAGGTAGTAATATGGTGACCAATATAACTTACTGGTAGTAATATGGTGACCAATATAACTTACTGGTAGTAATATGGTTACCAATATAACTTAATGATAGTAATATGGTGACCAATATAACTTACAGGTAGTAATATGATGACCAATATAACTTACTGGTAGTAATATGGTGACCAATATAACTTACTGGTAGTAATATGGTGACCAATATAACTTACTGGTAGTAATATGGTTACCAATATAACTTAATGATAGTAATATGGTGACCAATATAACTTACAGGTAGTAATATGGTGACCAATATAACTTACTGGTAGTAATATGGTTACCAATATAACTTAATGATAGTAATATGGTGACCAATATAACTTACAGGTAGTAATATGGTGACCAATATAACTTACTGGTAGTAATATGGTTACCAATATAACTTAATGATAGTAATATGGTTACCAATATAACTTAATGATAGTAATATGGTGACCAATATAACTTACAGGTAGTAATATGGTGACCAATATAACTTACTGGTAGTAATATGGTGACCAATATAACTTACTTGTAGTAATATGGTTACCAATATAACTTAATGATAGTAATATGGTGACCAATATAACTTACAGGTAGTAATATGGTTACCAATATAACTTAATGATAGTAATATGGTGACCAATATAACTTACAGGTAGTAATATGGTGACCAATATAACTTACTGGTAGTAATATGGTGACCAATATAACTTACAGGTAGTAATATGGTGACCAATATAACTTACTGGTAGTAATATGATGACCAATATAACTTACTGGTAGTAATATGGTGACCAATATAACTTAATGATAGTAATATGGTGACGAATATAACTTACTGGTAGTAATATGGTCACCAATATAACTTATAGGTAGTAATATGGTTACCAATATAACTTACTGGTAGTAATATGGTGACCAATATAACTTACTGGTAGTAATATCATGACCAATATAACTTAATGATAGTAATATGGTGACCAATATAACTTACTGGCAGTAATATCATGACCAATATAACTTACTGGTAGTAATATGGTGACGAATATAACTTACTGGTAGTAATATGGTGACCAATATCACTTACTGGTAGTAATATGGTGACCAATATAACTTACTGGTAGTAATATGGTGACCAATATAACTTACTGGTAGTAATATCATGACCAATATAACTTACTGGTAGTAATATGGTGACGAATATAACTTACTGGTAGTAATATGGTGACGAATATAACTTACAGGTAGTAATATGGTGACCAATATCACTTACTGGTAGTAATATGGTGACCAATATAACTTACTGGTAGTAATATGATGACCAATATAACTTACTGGTAGTAATATGGTGACGAATATAACTTACTGGTAGTAATATGGTGACGAATATAACTTAATGATAGTAATATGGTGACCAATATAACTTACAGGTAGTAATATGGTGACCAATATAACTTACTGGTAGTAATATGGTGACCAATATAACTTACTGGTAGTAATATGATGACGAATATAACTTACTGGTAGTAATATGGTGACGAATATAACTTACAGGTAGTAATATGGTGACCAATATCACTTACTGGTAGTAATATGGTGACCAATATAACTTACTGGTAGTAATACCATGACCAATATAACTTACTGGTAGTAATATGGTGACCAATATAACTTACTGGTAGTAATATGGTGACCAATCTAACTTAGTGGAAGTAATATCATGACCAATATAACTTACTGGTAGTAATATCATGACCAATATAACTTACTGGTAGTAATATGGTGACGAATATAACTTAATGATAGTAATATGGTGACCAATATAACTTACAGGTAGTAATATGGTGACCAATATAACTTACTGGTAGTAATATGGTGACCAATATAACTTACTGGTAGTAATATCATGACCAATATAACTTACTGGTAGTAATATCATGACCAATATAACTTACTGGTAGTAATATGGTGACCAATATAACTTACTGGTAGTAATATGATGACCAATATAACTTACTGGTAGTAATATGGTGACCAATATAACTTACTGGTAGTAATATGGTGACCAATATAACTTAATGATAGTAATATGGTGACAAATATAACTTAATGATAGTAATATGGTGACCAATATAACTTACTGGTAGTAATATGGTGACCAATCTAACTTAGTGGAAGTAATATGGTGACCAATATAACTTACTGGTAGTAATATGGTGACCAATATAACTTACTGGTAGTAATATGGTGACCAATATAACTTACTGGTAGTAATATGGTGACGAATATAACTTAATGATAGTAATATGGTGACCAATATAACTTACTGGTAGTAATATGGTTACCAATATAACTTACTGGTAGTAATATGATGACCAATATAACTTACTGGTAGTAATATGGTGACCAATATAACTTACTGGTAGTAATATGGTGACCAATATAACTTACTGGTAGTAATGTGGTGACAAATATAACTTACTGGTAGTAATATGGTGACAAATATAACTTACTGGTAGTAATATGGTGACAAATATAACTTACTGGTAGTAATATGGTGACGAATATAACTTACTGATAGTAATATGGTGACCAATATAACTTACAGGTAGTAATATGGTGACCAATATAACTTACTGGTAGTAATGTGGTGACAAATATAACTTACTGGTAGTAATATGGTGACGAATATAACTTAATGATAGTAATATGATGACCAATATAACTTAATGATAGTAATATGGTGACCAATATAACTTACTGGTAGTAATATGGTGACCAATATAACTTACTGGTAGTAATATGATGACCAATATAACTTAATGATAGTAATATGGTGAACAATATAACTTACTGGTAGTAATATGGTGACAAATATAACTTACTGGTAGTAATATGGTTACCAATATAACTTAATGATAGTAATATGGTGACCAATATAACTTACTGGTAGTAATATGGTGACCAATATAACTTAATGATAGTAATATGGTGACCAATATAACTTACTGGTAGTAATATGGTGACCAATATAACTTACTGGTAGTAATATGATGACCAATATAACTTACTGGTAGTAATATGGTGACGAATATAACTTACTGGTAGTAATATGGTGACCAATATAACTTACAGGTAGTAATATGATGACCAATATAACTTACTGGTAGTAATATGGTGACCAATATAACTTACTGGTAGTAATATGGTGACCAATATAACTTACTGGTAGTAATATGGTGACCAATATAACTTACTGGTAGTAATATGGTGACCAATATAACTTACTGGTAGTAATATGGTGACCAATATAACTTACTGGTAGTAATATGGTGACCAATATAACTTACTGGTAGTAATATGGTGACCAATATAACTTACTGGTAGTAATATGGTGACCAATATAACTTACTGGTAGTAATATCATGACCAATATAACTTACTGGTAGTAATATGGTGACCAATATAACTTACTGGTAGTAATATGGTGACAAATATAACTTACTGGTAGTAATATGATGACCAATATAACTTAATGATAGTAATATGGTGACCAATATAACTTACTGGTAGTAATATGGTGACCAATATAACTTACTGGTAGTAATATGGTTACCAATATAACTTAATGATAGTAATATGGTGACCAATATAACTTAATGATAGTAATATGGTGACCAATATAACTTACTGGTAGTAATATGGTGACCAATATAACTTACTGGTAGTAATATGGTGACCAATATAACTTACTGGTAGTAATATCATGACCAATATAACTTACAGGTAGTAATATGATGACCAATATAACTTAATGGTAGTAATATCATGACCAATATAACTTACTGGTAGTAATATGGTGACAAATATAACTTACTGGTAGTAATATGGTGACAAATATAACTTACTGGTAGTAATATGGTGACGAATATAACTTACTGATAGTAATATGGTGACCAATATAACTTACTGGTAGTAATATGGTGACCAATATAACTTACTGGTAGTAATATGGTGACAAATATAACTTACTGGTAGTAATATGATGACCAATATAACTTAATGATAGTAATATGGTGAACAATATAACTTACTGGTAGTAATATGGTGACAAATATAACTTACTGGTAGTAATATGGTTACCAATATAACTTAATGATAGTAATATGGTGACCAATATAACTTACTGGTAGTAATATGGTGACAAATATAACTTACTGGTAGTAATATGATGACCAATATAACTTACTGGTAGTAATATGGTGACCAATATAACTTACTGGTAGTAATATGGTGACCAATATCACTTACTGGTAGTAATATGGTGACCAATATAACTTAATGATAGTAATATGGTGAACAATATAACTTACTGGTAGTAATATGGTGACAAATATAACTTACTGGTAGTAATATGATGACCAATATAACTTACTGGTAGTAATATGGTGACAAATATAACTTACTGGTAGTAATATGGTTACCAATATAACTTAATGATAGTAATATGGTGACCAATATAACTTACTGGTAGTAATATGGTGACAAATATAACTTACTGGTAGTAATATGGTGACCAATATAACTTACTGGTAGTAATATGATGACCAATATAACTTACTGGTAGTAATATCATGACCAATATAACTTACTGGTAGTAATATGGTGACAAATATAACTTACTGGTAGTAATATGGTGACAAATATAACTTACTGGTAGTAATATGGTGACGAATATAACTTACTGATAGTAATATGGTGACCAATATAACTTACTGGTAGTAATATGGTGACCAATATAACTTACTGGTAGTAATATGGTGACAAATATAACTTACTGGTAGTAATATGATGACCAATATAACTTAATGATAGTAATATGGTGAACAATATAACTTACTGGTAGTAATATGGTGACAAATATAACTTACTGGTAGTAATATGGTTACCAATATAACTTAATGATAGTAATATGGTGACCAATATAACTTACTGGTAGTAATATGGTGACAAATATAACTTACTGGTAGTAATATGATGACCAATATAACTTACTGGTAGTAATATGGCGACCAATATAACTTACTGGTAGTAATATGGTGACCAATATCACTTACTGGTAGTAATATGGTGACCAATATAACTTAATGATAGTAATATGGTGAACAATATAACTTACTGGTAGTAATATGGTGACAAATATAACTTACTGGTAGTAATATGATGACCAATATAACTTACTGGTAGTAATATGGTGACAAATATAACTTACTGGTAGTAATATGGTTACCAATATAACTTAATGATAGTAATATGGTGACCAATATAACTTACTGGTAGTAATATGGTGACAAATATAACTTACTGGTAGTAATATGGTGACCAATATAACTTACTGGTAGTAATATGGTGACCAATATAACTTACTGGTAGTAATATGATGACCAATATAACTTACTGGTAGTAATATGATGACCAATATAACTTACTGGTAGTAATATGGTGGCCAATATAACTTACTGGTAGTAATATGGTGACCAATATAACTTACTGGTAGTAATATGGTGACCAATATAACTTACTGGTAGTAATATGGTGATCAATATAACTTACTGGTAGTAATATGGTGACCAATATAACTTACTGGTAGTAATATGGTGACCAATATAACTTACTGGTAGTAATATGGTGACCAATATAACTTACTGGTAGTAATATGGTGACCAATATAACTTAATGGTAGTAATATGGTGACCAATATAACTTACTGGTAGTAATATGGTGACCAATATAACTTACTGGTAGTAATATGATGACCAATATAACTTACTGGTAGTAATATTGTGACCAATATAACTTACTGGTAGTAATATGGTTACCAATATAACTTAATGATAGTAATATGGTGACCAATATAACTTACTGGTAGTAATATGGTGACAAATATAACTTAATGATAGTAATATGGTGACAAATATAACTTAATGATAGTAATATGGTGACCAATATAACTTACTGGTAGTAATATGGTGACCAATCTAACTTAGTGGAAGTAATATGGTTACCAATATAACTTACTGGTAGTAATATGATGACCAATAAAACTTACTGGTAGTAATATGGTGACCAATATAACTTACTGGTAGTAATATGGTGACCAATATAACTTACTGGTAGTAATATGGTGACGAATATAACTTAATGATAGTAATATGGTGACCAATATAACTTACTGGTAGTAATATGGTTACCAATATAACTTACTGGTAGTAATATGATGACCAATATAACTTACTGGTAGTAATATGGTGACCAATATAACTTACTGGTAGTAATATGGTTACCAATATAACTTAATGAAAGTAATATGTTGACCAATATAACTTACTGGTAGTAATATGGTGACAAATATAACTTAATGATAGTAATATGGTGACAAATATAACTTAATGATAGTAATATGGTGACCAATATAACTTACTGGTAGTAATATGGTGACCAATATAACTTACAGGTAGTAATATGGTGACCAATATAACTTACTGGTAGTAATATGGTGACCAATATAACTTACTGGTAGTAATATGGTGACCAATATAACTTAATGATAGTAATATGGTGACCAATATAACTTACTGGTAGTAATATGATGACCAATATAACTTAATGATAGTAATATGGTGACCAATATAACTTACTGGTAGTAATATGATGACCAATATAACTTACTGGTAGTAATATGGTGACCAATATAACTTACTGGTAGTAATATGGTGACCAATATAACTTACTGGTAGTAATATGGTGACGAATATAACTTAATGATAGTAATATGGTGACCAATATAACTTACTGGTAGTAATATGGTGACGAATATAACTTAATGATAGTAATATGGTGACCAATATAACTTACTGGTAGTAATATGGTTACCAATATAACTTACTGGTAGTAATATGATGACCAATATAACTTACTGGTAGTAATATGGTGACGAATATAACTTACTGGTAGTAATATGGTTACCAATATAACTTACTGGTAGTAATATCATGACCAATATAACTTACTGGTAGTAATATGGTGACCAATATAACTTACTGGTAGTAATATGGTGACCAATATAACTTACTGGTAGTAATATGGTGACCAATATAACTTACTGGTAGTAATATGGTGACCAATATAACTTACTGGTAGTAATATGGTGACAAATATAACTTACTGGTAGTAATATGGTGACCAATATAACTTACTGGTAGTAATATGGTGACGAATATAACTTACTGGTAGTAATATGGTGACCAATATAACTTACTGATAGTAATATGGTGACCAATATAACTTACTGGTAGTAATATGGTGACAAATATAACTTACTGGTAGTAATATGGTGACCAATATAACTTACTGGTAGTAATATGGTGACGAATATAACTTACTGGTAGTAATATGGTGACCAATATAACTTACTGGTAGTAATATGGTGACCAATATAACTTACAGGTAGTAATATGGTGACCAATATAACTTACAGGTAGTAATATGGTGACCAATATAACTTACAGGTAGTAATATGGTGACCAATATAACTTACTGGTAGTAATATGGTTACCAATATAACTTAATGATAGTAATATGGTGACCAATATAACTTACTGGTGGTAATATGGTTACCAATATAACTTAATGATAGTAATATGGTGACCAAAATAACTTACTGGTAGTAATATGGTGACCAATATAACTTACTGGTAGTAATATGGTGACGAATATAACTTACTGGTAGTAATATGGTGACCAATATAACTTACTGGTAGTAATATGGTGACCAATATAACTTACTGGTAGTAATATGGTGACCAATATAACTTACTGGTAGTAATATGGTGACCAATATAACTTACTGGTAGTAATATGGTGACCAATATAACTTACTGGTAGTAATATGGTGACCAATATAACTTACTGGTAGTAATATGATGACCAATATAACTTACTGGTAGTAATATGGTGACCAATATAACTTACTGGTAGTAATATGGTTACCAATATAACTTACTGGTAGTAATATGGTTACCAATATAACTTAATGATAGTAATATGATGACCAATATAACTTACTGGTAGTAATATGGTGACCAATATAACTTAATGATAGTAATATGGTGACGAATATAACTTACTGGTAGTAATATGGTTACCAATATAACTTACTGGTAGTAATATGGTGACGAATATAACTTACTGGTAGTAATATGGTGACCAATATAACTTACTGGTAGTAATATGTTGACCAATATAACTTACTGGTAGTAATATCATGACCAATATAACTTACTGGTAGTAATATGATGACCAATATAACTTACTGGTAGTAATATGGTGACGAATATAACTTACTGGTAGTAATATGGTTACCAATATAACTTACTGGTAGTAATATCATGACCAATATAACTTACTGGTAGTAATATGGTGACCAATATAACTTACTGGTAGTAATATGGTGACCAATATAACTTACTGGTAGTAATATGGTGACCAATATAACTTACTGGTAGTAATATGGTGACCAATATAACTTACTGGTAGTAATATGGTGACAAATATAACTTACTGGTAGTAATATGGTGACCAATATAACTTACTGGTAGTAATATGGTGACGAATATAACTTACTGGTAGTAATATGGTGACCAATATAACTTACTGATAGTAATATGGTGACCAATATAACTTACTGGTAGTAATATGGTGACAAATATAACTTACTGGTAGTAATATGGTGACCAATATAACTTACTGGTAGTAATATGGTGACGAATATAACTTACTGGTAGTAATATGGTGACCAATATAACTTACTGGTAGTAATATGGTGACCAATATAACTTACAGGTAGTAATATGGTGACCAATATAACTTACAGGTAGTAATATGGTGACCAATATAACTTACAGGTAGTAATATGGTGACCAATATAACTTACTGGTAGTAATATGGTAACCAATATAACTTAATGATAGTAATATGGTGACCAATATAACTTACTGGTGGTAATATGGTTACCAATATAACTTAATGATAGTAATATGGTGACCAATATAACTTACTGGTAGTAATATGGTGACCAATATAACTTACTGGTAGTAATATGGTGACGAATATAACTTACTGGTAGTAATATGGTGACCAATATAACTTACTGGTGGTAATATGGTTACCAATATAACTTAATGATAGTAATATGGTGACCAATATAACTTACTGGTAGTAATATGGTGACCAATATAACTTACTGGTAGTAATATGGTGACGAATATAACTTACTGGTAGTAATATGGTGACCAATATAACTTACTGGTAGTAATATGGTGACCAATATAACTTACTGGTAGTAATATGGTGACCAATATAACTTACTGGTAGTAATATGGTGACCAATATAACTTACTGGTAGTAATATGGTGACCAATATAACTTACTGGTAGTAATATGGTGACCAATATAACTTACTGGTAGTAATATGATGACCAATATAACTTACTGGTAGTAATATGGTGACCAATATAACTTACTGGTAGTAATATGGTTACCAATATAACTTACTGGTAGTAATATGGTTACCAATATAACTTAATGATAGTAATATGATGACCAATATAACTTACTGGTAGTAATATGGTGACCAATATAACTTACTGGTAGTAATATGGTTACCAATATAACTTACTGGTAGTAATATGGTTACCAATATAACTTAATGATAGTAATATGGTGACCAATATAACTTACTGGTAGTAATATGGTGACCAATATAACTTACTGGTAGTAATATGATGACCAATATAACTTACTGGTAGTAATATGGTGACCAATATAACTTACAGGTAGTAATATGGTGACCAATATAACTTACTGGTAGTAATATGGTTACCAATATAACTTACTGGTAGTAATATGGTTACCAATATAACTTAATGATAG
This sequence comes from Pictodentalium vernedei, assembly GCA_031216915.1. NCBI lineage: Eukaryota > Metazoa > Mollusca > Scaphopoda > Dentaliida > Dentaliidae > Pictodentalium > Pictodentalium vernedei. Next base: position 564,768,038 of record CM062294.1, read on the forward strand.
TAATATGGTGACCAATATAACTTACTGGTAGTAATATGGTTACCAATATAACTTAATGATAGTAATATGGTGACCAATATAACTTACAGGTAGTAATATGGTGACCAATATAACTTACTGGTAGTAACATGGTGACCAATATAACTTACTGGTAGTAATATGGTTACCAATATAACTTAATGATAGTAATATGGTGACCAATATAACTTACAGGTAGTAATATGGTGACCAATATAACTTACTGGTAGTAATATGGTGACCAATATAACTTACAGGTAGTAATATGGTGACCAATATAACTTACTGGTAGTAATATGATGACCAATATAACTTACTGGTAGTAATATGGTGACCAATATAACTTAATGATAGTAATATGGTGACAAATATAACTTACTGGTAGTAATATGGTTACCAATATAACTTATAGGTAGTAATATGGTTACCAATATAACTTACTGGTAGTAATATGGTGACCAATATAACTTACTGGTAGTAATATGGTGACCAATATAACTTAATGATAGTAATATGGTGACGAATATAACTTACTGGTAGTAATATGGTTACCAATATAACTTATAGGTAGTAATATGGTTACCAATATAACTTACTGGTAGTAATATGGTTACCAATATAACTTAATGATAGTAATATGGTGACCAATATAACTTACTGGTAGTAATATGGTTACCAATATAACTTAATGATAGTAATATGGTGACCAATATAACTTACAGGTAGTAATATGGTGACCAATATAACTTACTGGTAGTAATATGGTGACCAATATAACTTACTGGTAGTAATATGGTTACCAATATAACTTAATGATAGTAATATGGTGACCAATATAACTTACAGGTAGTAATATGGTGACCAATATAACTTACTGGTAGTAATATGGTGACCAATATAACTTACAGGTAGTAATATGGTGACCAATATAACTTACTGGTAGTAATATGATGACCAATATAACTTACTGGTAGTAATATGGTGACCAATATAACTTAATGATAGTAATATGGTGACGAATATAACTTACTGGTAGTAATATGGTTACCAATATAACTTATAGGTAGTAATATGGTTACCAATATAACTTACTGGTAGTAATATGGTGACCAATATAACTTAATGATAGTAATATGATGACCAATATAACTTACTGGTAGTAATATGGTGACCAATATAACTTACTGGTAGTAATATGGGGACCAATATAACTTACTGGTAGTAATATGGTGACCAATATAACTTACTGGTAGTAATATGGTGACCAATATAACTTACTGGTAGTAATATGGTGACCAATATAACTTAATGATAGTAATATGATGACCAATATAACTTACTGGTAGTAATATGGTGACCAATATAACTTACTGGTAGTAATATGGGGACCAATATAACTTACTGGTAGTAATATGGTGACCAATATAACTTACTGGTAGTAATATCATGACCAATATAACTTACTGGTAGTAATATGGTGACCAATATAACTTACTGGTAGTAATATCATGACCAATATAACTTACTGGTAGTAATATGGTGACCAATATAACTTACTGGTAGTAATATGATGACCAATATAACTTACTGGTAGTAATATGATGACCAATATAACTTACTGGTAGTAATATGATGACCAATATAACTTACTGGTAGTAATATGGTGACCAATATAACTTACAGGTAGTAATATGGTGACCAATATAACTTACTGGTAGTAATATGGTGACCAATATAACTTACAGGTAGTAATATGGTGACCAATATAACTTACTGGTAGTAATATGGTGACCAATATAACTTACTGGTAGTAATATGATGACCAATATAACTTACAGGTAGTAATATGGTGACCAATATAACTTACTGGTAGTAATATGGTGACCAATATAACTTACTGGTAGTAATATGGTGACCAATATAACTTACAGGTAGTAATATGGTGACCAATATAACTTACTGGTAGTAATATGGTGACCAATATAACTTACTGGTAGTAATATGATGACCAATATAACTTACTGGTAGTAATATGGTGACCAATATAACTTACTGGTAGTAATATGATGACCAATATAACTTACAGGTAGTAATATGGTGACCAATATAACTTACTGGTAGTAATATGATGACCAATATAACTTACTGGTAGTAATATGGTGACCAATATAACTTACAGGTAGTAATATGGTGACCAATATAACTTACTGGTAGTAATATGATGACCAATATAACTTACTGGTAGTAATATGGTGACCAATATAACTTACAGGTAGTAATATGGTGACCAATATAACTTACTGGTAGTAATATGGTGACCAATATAACTTACTGGTAGTAATATGGTGACCAAGATAACTTACTGGTAGTAATATGGTGACCAATATAACTTACTGGTAGTAATATGGTGACCAATATAACTTACAGGTAGTAATATGGTGACCAATATAACTTACTGGTAGTAATATGATGACCAATATAACTTACTGGTAGTAATATGATGACCAATATAACTTACTGGTAGTAATATGGTGACCAATATAACTTACAGGTAGTAATATGATGACCAATATAACTTACTGGTAGTAATATGATGACCAATATAACTTACTGGTAGTAATATGGTGACGAATATAACTTAATGATAGTAATATGGTGACCAATATAACTTAGTGGTAGTAATATGGTGACCAATATAACTTACTGGTAGTAATATGATGACCAATATAACTTACTGGTAGTAATATGGTGACCAATATAACTTACTGGTAGTAATATGGTGACCAATATAACTTACAGGTAGTAATATGGTGACCAATATAACTTACTGGTAGTAATATGATGACCAATATAACTTACTGGTAGTAATATGGTGACGAATATAACTTAATGATAGTAATATGGTGACCAATATAACTTACTGGTAGTAATATGGTGACGAATATAACTTAATGATAGTAATATGGTGACCAATATAACTTACTGGTAGTAATATGGTGACCAATATAACTTAATGATAGTAATATGATGACCAATATAACTTACTGGTAGTAATATGGTGACCAATATAACTTACTGGTAGTAATATGGTGACGAATATAACTTACTGGTAGTAATATGGTGACGAATATAACTTAATGATAGTAATATGGTGACCAATATAACTTAGTGGTAGTAATATGGTGACCAATATAACTTACTGGTAGTAATATGATGACCAATATAACTTACTGGTAGTAATATGGTGACGAATATAACTTACTGGTAGTAATATGGAGACCAATATAACTTACTGGTAGTAATATGGTGACCAATATAACTTACTGGTAGTAATATGATGACCAATATAACTTACTGGTAGTAATATGGTGACCAATATAACTTAATGATAGTAATATGGTGACCAATATAACTTACTGGTAGTAATATGGTGACCAATATAACTTAATGATAGTAATATGATGACCAATATAACTTACTGGTAGTAATATGGTGACCAATATAACTTACTGGTAGTAATATGGTGACCAATATAACTTACTGGTAGCAATATGGTGACCAATATAACTTACTGGTAGTAATATGATGACCAATATAACTTATAGGTAGTAATATGGTGACCAATATAACTTACTGGTAGTAATATGGTGACCAATATAACTTACTGGTAGTAATATGGTGACAAATATAACTTAATGATAGTAATATGGTGACGAATATAACTTACTGGTAGTAATATGGTGACAAATATAACTTACTGGTAGTAATATCATGACAAATATAACTTACAGGTAGTAATATGGTGACCAATATAACTTACTGGTAGTAATATGGTTACCAATATAACTTACTGGTAGTAATATGGTGACAAATATAACTTAATGATAGTAATATGGTGACCAATATAACTTACTGGTAGTAATATGTTGACCAATATAACTTACTGGTAGTAATATGGTGACCAATATAACTTACTGGTAGTAATATGATGACCAATATAACTTACTGGTAGTAATATGGTGACCAATATAACTTACAGGTAGTAATATGGTGACCAATATAACTTACTGGTAGTAATATGATGACCAATATAACTTACTGGTAGTAATATCATGACCAATATAACTTACTGGTAGTATTATGGTGACCAATATAACTTACTGGTAGTAATATGCTGACCAATATAACTTACTGGTAGTAATATGGTGACCAATATCACTTACTGGTAGTAATATGGTGACCAATATAACTTACTGGTAGTAATATGTTGACCAATATAACTTACTGGTAGTAATATCATGACCAATATAACTTACTGGTAGTAATATGGTGACCAATATAACTTACTGGTAGTAATATGGTGACCAATATAACTTACTGGTAGTAATATGGTGACCAATATAACTTACTGGCAGTAATATGATGACCAATATAACTTACTGGTAGTAATATGGTGACCAATATAACTTACTGGTAGTAATATGGTGACCAATATAACTTACTGGTAGTAATATGATGACCAATATAACTTACTGGTAGTAATATGATGACCAATATAACTTAATGATAGTAATATGGTGACCAATATAACTTACTGGTAGTAATGTGGTGACCAATATAACTTACTGGTAGTAATATGGTGACCAATATAACTTAATGATAGTAATATGGTGACCAATATAACTTACTGGTAGTAATATGATGACCAATATAACTTACTGGTAGTAATATGGTGACCAATATAACTTAATGATAGTAATATGGTGACCAATATAACTTACTGGTAGTAATGTGGTGACCAATATAACTTACTGGTAGTAATATGGTAACCAATATAACTTAATGATAGTAATATGGTGACCAATATAACTTACTGGTAGTAATATGATGACCAATATAACTTACTGGTAGTAATATGGTGACCAATATAACTTACTGGTAGTAATATGGTGACCAATATAACTTACTGGTAGTAATATGGTGACGAATATAACTTACTGGTAGTAATATGGTGACCAATATCACTTACTGGTAGTAATATGGTGACCAATATAACTTACTGGTAGTAATATGATGACCAATATAACTTACTGGTAGTAATATGGTTACCAATATAACTTACTGGTAGTAATATGGTGACCAATATCACTTACTGGTAGTAATATGGTGACCAATAGAACTTACTGGTAGTAATATGGTGACCAATATAACTTACTGGTAGTAATATGATGACCAATATAACTTACTGGTAGTAATATGGTGACCAATATAACTTACTGGTAGTAATATGGTGACCAATATCACTTACTGGTAGTAATATGGTGACCAATATAACTTAATGATAGTAATATGATTACCAATATTACTTACTGGTAGTAATATGATGACCAATATAACTTACTGGTAGTAATATGGTGACCAATATAACTTACAGGTAGTAATATGGTGACCAATATAACTTACTGGTAGTAATATGGTGACCAATATAACTTACTGGTAGTAATATGGTGACCAATATAACTTAATGATAGTAATATGGTGACCAATATAACTTACTGGTAGTAATATGGTGACCAATATAACTTACTGGTAGTAATGTGGTGACCAATATAACTTAATGATAGTAATATGGTGACCAATATAACTTACTGGTAGTAATATGGTGACCAATATAACTTACTGGTAGTAATATGGTGACCAATATAACTTACTGGTAGTAATATGGTGACCAATATAACTTAATGATAGTAATATGGTGACCAATATAACTTACTGGTAGTAATATGGTGACCAATATAACTTACTGGTAGTAATGTGGTGACCAATATAACTTACTGGTAGTAATATGATGACCAATATAACTTACTGGTAGTAATATGTTGACCAATATAACTTACTGGTAGTAATATGGTGACCAATATAACTTACTGGTAGTAATATGGTGACCAATATAACTTACTGGTAGTAATATGGTGACCAATATAACTTACTGGTAGTAATATGTTGACCAATATAACTTACTGGTAGTAATATGGTGACCAATATAACTTACTGGTAGTAATATGGTGACCAATATAACTTACTGGTAGTAATATGGTGACCAATATAACTTACTGGTAGTAATATGGTGACCAATATAACTTACTGGTAGTAATATGGTGACCAATATAACTTACTGGTAGTAATATGGTGACCAATATAACTTACTGGTAGTAATATGGTGACAAATATAACTTACTGGTAGTAATATGATGACCAATATAACTTACTGGTAGTAATATGGTGACGAATATAACTTACTGGTAGTAATATGGTGACCAATATAACTTACTGGTAGTAATATGGTGACCAATATAACTTACTGGTAGTAATATGGTGACCAATATAACTTACTGGTAGTAATATGGTGACCAATATAACTTACTGGTAGTAATATGGTGACAAATATAACTTACTGGTAGTAATATGATGACCAATATAACTTACTGGTAGTAATATGGTGACGAATATAACTTACTGGTAGTAATATGGTGACCAATATAACTTAATGGTAGTAATATGGTGACAAATATAACTTACTGGTAGTAATGTGGTGACCAATATAACTTACAGGTAGTAATATGGTGACCAATATAACTTACTGGTAGTAATATGGTGACAAATATAACTTACTGGTAGTAATGTGGTGACCAATATAACTTACAGGTAGTAATATGGTGACCAATATAACTTACTGGTAGTAATATGGTTACCAATATAACTTACTGGTAGTAATATGATGACGAATATAACTTAATGATAGTAATATGGTGACCAATATAACTTACTGGTAGTAATATGGTGACCAATATAACTTACTGGTAGTAATATGGTGACCAATATAACTTACTGGTAGTAATATGGTGACGAATATAACTTACTGGTAGTAATATGGTGACCAATATAACTTAATGATAGTAATATGGTGACCAATATAACTTACTGGTAGTAATATGGTGACCAATATAACTTAATGATAGTAATATGGTGACCAATATAACTTACTGGTAGTAATATGGTGACCAATATAACTTACTGGTAGTAATATGGTGGCCAATATAACTTACTGGTAGTAATATGGTGACGAATATAACTTACTGGTAGTAATATGATGACCAATATAACTTACTGGTAGTAATATGGTGACGAATATAACTTACTGGTAGTAATATGGTGACCAATATAACTTAATGGTAGTAATATGGTGACAAATATAACTTACTGGTAGTAATGTGGTGACCAATATAACTTACAGGTAGTAATATGGTGACCAATATAACTTACTGGTAGTAATATGGTGACAAATATAACTTACTGGTAGTAATGTGGTGACCAATATAACTTACAGGTAGTAATATGGTGACCAATATAACTTACTGGTAGTAATGTGGTGACCAATATAACTTACTGATAGTAATATGGTGACCAATATAACTTACTGGTAGTAATATGGTGACGAATATAACTTACTGGTAGTAATATGATGACCAATATAACTTACTGGTAGTAATATGGTGACGAATATAACTTACTGGTAGTAATATGGTGACCAATATAACTTAATGGTAGTAATATGGTGACAAATATAACTTACTGGTAGTAATGTGGTGACCAATATAACTTACAGGTAGTAATATGGTGACCAATATAACTTACTGGTAGTAATATGGTGACAAATATAACTTACTGGTAGTAATGTGGTGACCAATATAACTTACAGGTAGTAATATGGTGACCAATATAACTTACTGGTAGTAATGTGGTGACCAATATAACTTACTGATAGTAATATGGTGACCAATATAACTTACAGGTAGTAATATGGTGACCAATATAACTTACTGGTAGTAATATGATGACCAATATAACTTACTGGTAGTAATATGGTGACCAATATAACTTACTGGTAGTAATATGATGACCAATATAACTTACTGGTAGTAATATGATGACCAATATAACTTACTGGTAGTAATATGGTGACCAATATCACTTACTGATAGTAATATGGTGACCAATATAACTTACTGGTAGTAATATGGTGACCAATATCACTTACTGATAGTAATATGATGACCAATATAACTTACTGGTAGTAATATGGTGACCAATATCACTTACTGGTAGTAATATGGTGACCAATATAACTTACTGGTAGTAATATGGTGACCAATATAACTTACTGGTAGTAATATGGTGACGAATATAACTTACTGGTAGTAATATGGTGACCAATATAACTTAATGATAGTAATATGGTGACCAATATAACTTACTGGTAGTAATATGGTGACCAATATAACTTAATGATAGTAATATGGTGACGAATATAACTTACTGGTAGTAATATGGTGACCAATATAACTTAATGGTAGTAATATGGTGACAAATATAACTTACTGGTAGTAATGTGGTGACCAATATAACTTACAGGTAGTAATATGGTGACCAATATAACTTACTGGTAGTAATATGGTGACAAATATAACTTACTGGTAGTAATGTGGTGACCAATATAACTTACAGGTAGTAATATGGTGACCAATATAACTTACTGGTAGTAATGTGGTGACCAATATAACTTACTGGTAGTAATATGGTGACGAATATAACTTACTGGTAGTAATATGGTGACGAATATAACTTACTGGTAGTAATATGGTGACGAATATAACTTAATGATAGTAATATGGTGACCAATATAACTTACTGGTAGTAATATGTTGACCAATATAACTTACTGGTAGTAATATGATGACCAATATAACTTACTGGTAGTAATATGGTGACCAATATAACTTACTGGTAGTAATATGGTGACGAATATAACTTACTGGTAGTAATATGGTGACGAATATAACTTAATGATAGTAATATGGTGACCAATATAACTTACTGGTAGTAATATGGTGACCAATATAACTTACTGGTAGTAATATGATGACCAATATAACTTAATGATAGTAATATGGTGACCAATATAACTTACTGGTAGTAATATGGTGACCAATATAACTTACTGGTAGTAATATGGTGACCAATATAACTTACTGGTAGTAATATGGTGACCAATATAACTTACTGGTAGTAATATGATGACCAATATAACTTACTGGTAGTAATATGGTGACGAATATAACTTACTGGTAGTAATATGGTGACCAATATAACTTACTGGTAGTAATATGTTGACCAATATAACTTACTGGTAGTAATATGGTGACCAATATAACTTACAGGTAGTAATATGGTGACCAATATAACTTACTGGTAGTAATATGGTGACCAATATAACTTAATGATAGTAATATGGTGACCAATATAACTTACTGGTAGTAATATGGTGACCAATATAACTTACTGGTAGTAATATGGTGACAAATATAACTTACTGGTAGTAATATGGTGACCAATATAACTTACTGGTAGTAATATGGTGACCAATATAACTTACTGGTAGTAATATGGTGACCAATATAACTTACTGGTAGTAATATGGTTACCAATATAACTTACTGGTAGTAATATGGTGACGAATATAACTTAATGATAGTAATATGGTGACCAATATAACTTACAGGTAGTAATATGGTGACCAATATAACTTACTGGTAGTAATATGGTGACCAATATAACTTACTGGTAGTAATATGATGACCAATATAACTTACTGGTAGTAATATGGTGACCAATATAACTTACTGGTAGTAATATGGTGACGAATATAACTTAATGATAGTAATATGGTGACCAATATAACTTACAGGTAGTAATATGGTGACCAATATAACTTACTGGTAGTAATATCATGACCAATATAACTTACTGGTAGTAATATCATGACCAATATAACTTACTGGTAGTAATATGGTGACGAATATAACTTAATGATAGTAATATGATGACCAATATCACTTACTGGTAGTAATATGGTGACCAATATAACTTACTGGTAGTAATATCATGACCAATATAACTTACTGGTAGTAATATGGTGACGAATATAACTTAATGATAGTAATATGGTGACCAATATAACTTACTGGTAGTAATATGGTGACCAATATAACTTACTGGTAGTAATATGGTGACCAATATAACTTACTGGTAGTAATATGGTGACCAATATAACTTACTGGTAGTAATATGGTGACCAATATAACTTACTGGTAGTAATATGGTGACCAATATAACTTACTGGTAGTAATATGGTGACCAATATCACTTACTGGTAGTAATATGGTGACCAATATAACTTACTGGTAGTAATATGGTGACCAATATAACTTACTGGTAGTAATATGGTGACCAATATAACTTACTGGTAGTAATATGGTTACCAATATAACTTACTGGTAGTAATATGGTGACGAATATAACTTAATGATAGTAATATGGTGACCAATATAACTTACAGGTAGTAATATGGTGACCAATATAACTTACTGGTAGTAATATGGTTACCAATATAACTTACTGGTAGTAATATGGTGACCAATATAACTTACTGGTAGTAATATGATGACCAATATAACTTACCGGTAGTAATATGGTGACGAATATAACTTAATGATAGTAATATGGTGACCAATATAACTTACTGGTAGTAATATGGTGACCAATATCACTTACTGGTAGTAATATGGTGACCAATATAACTTACTGGTAGTAATATCATGACCAATATAACTTACTGGTAGTAATATGGTGACGAATATAACTTAATGATAGTAATATGGTGACCAATATAACTTACTGGTAGTAATATGGTGACCAATATAACTTACTGGTAGTAATATGGTGACCAATATAACTTACTGGTAGTAATATGGTGACCAATATAACTTACTGGTAGTAATATGGTGACCAATATCACTTACTGGTAGTAATATGGTGACCAATATAACTTACTGGTAGTAATATCATGACCAATATAACTTACTGGTAGTAATATGGTGACGAATATAACTTAATGATAGTAATATGGTGACCAATATAACTTACTGGTAGTAATATGGTGACCAATATAACTTACTGGTAGTAATATGGCGACGAATATAACTTACTGGTAGTAATATGGTGACCAATATAACTTACTGGTAGTAATATCATGACCAATATAACTTACTGGTAGTAATATCATGACCAATATAACTTACTGGTAGTAATATGATGACCAATATAACTTACTGGTAGTAATATGGTGACCAATATAACTTACTGGTAGTAATATGGTGACCAATATAACTTACTGGTAGTAATATGGTGACCAATATAACTTACTGGTAGTAATATGGTGACCAATATAACTTACTGGTAGTAATATCATGACCAATATAACTTACTGGTAGTAATATCATGACCAATATAACTTAATGGTAGTAATATGGTGACCAATATAACTTACTGGTAGTAATATGGTGACCAATATAACTTACTGGTAGTAATATCATGACCAATATAACTTACTGGTAGTAATATCATGACCAATATAACTTAATGATAGTAATATGATGACCAATATAACTTACAGGTAGTAATATGGTGACGAATATAACTTACTGGTAGTAATATGGTGACCAATATAACTTACAGGTAGTAATGTGGTGACCAATATAACTTACAGGTAGTAATATGGTGACAAATATAACTTACTGGTAGTAATATGGTGACAAATATAACTTACTGGTAGTAATGTGGTGACCAATATAACTTACAGGTAGTAATATGGTGACCAATATAACTTACAGGTAGTAATATGGTGACAAATATAACTTACTGGTAGTAATATGGTGACAAATATAACTTACTGGTAGTAATGTGGTGACCAATATAACTTACTGGTAGTAATATGGTGACAAATATAACTTACTGGTAGTAATGTGGTGACCAATATAACTTACAGGTAGTAATATGGTGACCAATATAACTTACAGGTAGTAATATGGTGACCAATATAACTTACTGGTAGTAATATCATGACCAAAATAACTTACTGGTAGTAATATGGTGACGAATATAACTTAATGATAGTAATATGGTGACCAATATAACTTACTGGTAGTAATATGGTGACCAATATAACTTACTGGTAGTAATATGGTGACCAATATAACTTACTGGTAGTAATATGGTGACCAATATAACTTACTGGTAGTAATATGGTGACCAATATCACTTACTGGTAGTAATATGGTGACCAATATAACTTACTGGTAGTAATATCATGACCAATATAACTTACTGGTAGTAATATGGTGACGAATATAACTTAATGATAGTAATATGGTGACCAATATAACTTACTTGTAGTAATATGGTGACCAATATAACTTACTGGTAGTAATATGGTGACGAATATAACTTACTGGTAGTAATATGGTGACCAATATAACTTACTGGTAGTAATATCATGACCAATATAACTTACTGGTAGTAATATGGTGACCAATATAACTTACTGGTAGTAATATGGTGACCAATATAACTTACAGGTAGTAATATGGTTACCAATATAACTTACTGGTAGTAATATGATGACCAATATAACTTACTGGTAGTAATATGGTGACCAATATAACTTACTGGTAGTAATATGGTGACCAATATAACTTACTGGTAGTAATATCATGACCAATATAACTTACTGGTAGTAATATCATGACCAATATAACTTAATGGTAGTAATATGGTGACCAATATAACTTACTGGTAGTAATATGGTGACCAATATAACTTACTGGTAGTAATATCATGACCAATATAACTTACTGGTAGTAATATCATGACCAATATAACTTAATGATAGTAATATGATGACCAATATAACTTACAGGTAGTAATATGGTGACCAATATAACTTACTGGTAGTAATATGGTGACCAATATAACTTACTGGTAGTAATATGGTGACCAATCTAACTTAATGATAGTAATATGGTGACGAATATAACTTACTGGTAGTAATATGGTGACCAATATAACTTACTGGTAGTAATATGGTGACCAATATAACTTACTGGTAGTAATATGGTGACCAATATAACTTACTGGTAGTAATATGGTGACCAATATAACTTGCTGGTAGTAATATGGTGACCAATATAACTTACTGGTAGTAATATGGTGACCAATATAACTTACTGGTAGTAATATGGTGACCAATATAACTTACTGGTAGTAATATGGTGACCAATATAACTTAATGGTAGTAATATGGTGACCAATATAACTTACTGGTAGTAATATGGTGACAAATATAACTTACTGGTAGTAATGTGGTGACAAATATAACTTACTGGTAGTAATATGGTGACCAATATAACTTACTGGTAGTAATATGATGACCAATATAACTTACTGGTAGTAATATGGTGACGAATATAACTTACTGGTAGTAATATGGTGACCAATATCACTTACTGGTAGTAATATGGTGACAAATATAACTTACTGGTAGTAATATGGTGACCAATATAACTTACTGGTAGTAATATGGTGACCAATCTAACTTAATGATAGTAATATGGTGACGAATATAACTTACTGGTAGTAATATGGTGACCAATATAACTTACAGGTAGTAATATGGTGACCAATATAACTTGCAGGTAGTAATATGGTGACCAATATAACTTACTGGTAGTAATATGGTGACCAATATAACTTACTGGTAGTAATATGGTTACCAATATAACTTACTGGTAGTAATATGGTGACAAATATAACTTACTGGTAGTAATATGGTGACCAATATAACTTACTGGTAGTAATATGGTGACAAATATAACTTACTGGTAGTAATATGGTGACCAATATAACTTACAAACGATAGTAATATGACAACCTATATAACTTACAAACTATAGTAATATGGCAAAATATATGACTTACAAACGAGAGTAATATGACAACGATATAACTTACAAACGATAGTAATATGGCGACCTATATAACTTACAAACGACAGTAATATGGCAACCTATATATCTTACAAACGGTAGTAATACGGCAACCTATATATCTTACAAACGTTAGAAATATGGCGACCTATATAACTTACAAACGATAGTAATATGACGACCTATATACCTTACAAACGGTAGTAATATGGCAACCTATATACCTTACAAATGATAGTAATACGGCACCCTATATAATTTACAAACGATAGTAATATGGCAACCTATAAAACTTACAAACTATAGTAATATGGCAAAATATATAACTTATAAACGATAGCAATATGACAACGATATAACATACAAACGATAGTAATATGGCGACCTGTATAAATTACAAATGACAGTAATATGGCAACCTATATAACTTACAAACGATAGTAATATGGCAACCTATATAACTTACAAACGATAGAAATATGGCAACCTATATAACTTACAAACGATAGTAATATGGCAACCTATATAACATACAGACGATAGTAGTATGGCAACCTATATAATTTACAAAGGATTGTAATATGGCGAACTCCTCTAACTACAAAACGATAGTAATATTGCAACCTATATAACTTACAAACCATAGTGATATGGCAACATATATAACTTACAAGTGATAGTAATATGGCAACCTATATAACTTACAATCGATAGTAATATGGCACCCTATGTAACTTACAAACGACAGTAGTATGGCAACATATATAACTTACACACGTTTGTAATATGGCAACCTATATAACTTACAATCGATAGTAATATGACAACCTATGTAACTTACAAACGACAGTAGTATGGCAACCTATATAACTTACACACGTTTGTAATATGGCAACCTATATAACTTACAAACGATAGTAATATGGCAACCTATATAACTTACAAACGATAGTAATATGGCGAACTCCTCTAACTACAAACGATAGTAATATGGCAACCTATATAACTTACAGACTAGAGTAATATGGCGAACTCCTCTAACTACAAACGGTAGTAATATGGCAACCTGTATAACTTACAAACGATAGTAATATGGCAAACTCCTCTAACTACAAACGATAGTAATATGGCAACCTGTGTAACTTACAAACGGTAGTAATATGGCGGTCTATATGACCTTACAAACGATAGTAATATGGCGATCTATATAACTTACAAACGATAGTAATATGGCGACCTATATAACTTACGAACGATAGTAATATGGCTACCTCCTCAAACTACAAACGATAGTAATATGGCGAACTCCTCTAACTACAACCGATAGTAATATGGCAACCTATATAACATAAAACGATAATAATATGGCAACCTATATAACTTACAAAGGAAAGTAATATGGCAACCTATATAACTTACAAAGGATAGTAATATGGCAGCCTATATAACTTACAAACGATAGTAGTATGGCAACCTATATAACTTACAAACGATAGAAATATGGCAACCTATATAACTTAAAAAACGATAGAAATATGGCACCAAATATAAGTTACAATTATTTATTTATTTATGGGTGTTTAAGGTCACATACTTATGCACAATGGCTAATCGTGGCCGTGACAGTTTTACGGTGGAGGAAGCCGGTGTACCCGGAGAGAACCACCGAGCAACGACGAGCAGCTGTCAGCTCCCCAACATCGTAACTCTGAACTCTGCACCGCAGCGCAGGCAGGGTTAGATTGGTCGAAGACATGCGCACCATCGACGTGCAGTACGCCTCAGTACACAGCGTCATCGTGCCCCCCTGTAGGCAATCGGGGTGAAGTGTCTTGCCCAAGGACACAACGCAGTTGCCGCAGGTGGGATTCGAAATATAACTTACAAACTGTAGCAATATGACGGCCTATATAACTTACAAACGGTAGTAATATGACAACCTATATACTTACAAACGATAGTAATATGGCAACCTCTATAACTTACAAACGATAGTAATATGACAACCTATATACTTACAAACGATAGTAATATGGCAACCTATATAACTTACAAACGATAGAAATATGGCAACCTATATAACTTACAAACGATAGTAATATGGCAACCTATATAACTTACAAACGATAGTAGTGCGGAAATCTATATAATTTACAAAGGATTGTAATATCGCGAACTCCTCTAACTACAAATGATAGTAATATGGCAACCTATATAACTTACAAACCTTAGTAATATGGCAACCTATATAGTTTACAAGTGATAGTAATATGGCAACCTATACAAGTTACAAACGATAGTAATATGGCAACCTATGTAACTTACAAACGATTGTAGTATGGCAACCTATATAACTTACAAACGATAGAAATATGGCAACCTATATAACTTACAAACGATAGAAATATGGCAACCAATATAACTTACAATTATTTATTTATTGGTGTTTAAGGTCACATGCTTATGCACAATGGCTAATCGTGACCATGACAGTTTTACGGGTGGAGGAAGCCAGAGTACCCGGAGAGAACCACCGAGCAACGACGAGCAGCTGTCAGCTCCCCAAGATCGTAACTCTGAACTCTGCACCGCAGCACAGCCAGGGTTAGATTGGTTGAATACATGCGCACCATCGACGTGCAGTACGCCTCAGTACACAGCGTCATCGTGCCCCCTGTAGGCAATCGGGGTGAAGTGTCTTGCCCAAGGACACAACGCGGTTGCCGCAGGTGGGATTCGAAACGATAGTAATATGGCAACCTATATAACTTACAAACGATAGTAATGTGGCAACCTATATAACTCACAAACGATGGAAATATGGCAACCTATATAACTTACAAACGATAGTAATATGGCAACCTATATAACTTACAAACGATAGTAGTATGGCAACCTATATAACTTACAAACGATAGTAATATGGCAACCTATATAGCTCACAAACGATAGTAATATGGCAACCTATATAACTTACAAGTGATAGTAATATGGCAACCTACATAACTTACAAACGATAGTAATATGGCAACCTATATAATTTACAAACGATAGTAATATGTCAACCTATATATCTTACAAACGATAGAAATATGGCGACCTATATAACTTACAAACGATAGTAATATGACGACCTATATACCTTACAAACGGTAGTAATATGGCAACCTATATACCTTACAAATGATAGTAATACGGCACCCTATATAATTTACAAACGATAGTAATATGGCAACCTATAAAACTTACAAACTATAGTAATATGGCAAAATATATAACTTATAAACGATAGCAATATGACAACGATATAACTTACAAACGATAGTAATATGGCGACCTATATAAATTACAAATGACAGTAATATGGCAACCTATATAACTTACAAACGATAGTAATATGGCAACCTATATAACTTACAAACGATAGAAATATGGCAACCTATATAACTTACAAACGATAGTAATATGGCAACCTATATAACATACAGACGATAGCAGTATGGCAACCTATATAATTTACAAAGGATTGTAATATGGCGAACTCCTCTAACTACAAAACGATAGTAATATTGCAACCTATATAACTTACAAACCATAGTGATATGGCAACATATATAACTTACAAGTGATAGTAATATGGCAACCTATATAACTTACAATCGATAGTAATATGGCACCCTATGTAACTTACAAACGACAGTAGTATGGCAACCTATATAACTTACACACGTTTGTAATATGGCAACCTATATAACTTACAAACGATAGTAATATGGCAACCTATATAACTTACAAACGATAGTAATATGGCGAACTCCTCTAACTACAAACGATTGTAATATGGCAACCTATATAACTTACAGACTAGAGTAATATGGCGAACTCCTCTAACTACAAACGGTAGTAATATGGCAACCTGTATAACTTACAAACGATAGTAATATGGCAAACTCCTCTAACTACAAACGATAGTAATATGGCAACCTGTGTAACTTACAAACGGTAGTAATATGGCGGTCTATATGACCTTACAAACGATAGTAATATGGGGATCTATATAACTTACAAACGATAGTAATATGGCGACCTATATAACTTACGAACGATAGTAATATGGCTACCTCCTCAAACTACAAACGATAGTAATATGGCGAACTCCTCTAACTACAACCGATAGTAATATGGCAACCTATATAACATAAAACGATAATAATATGGCAACCTATATAACTTACAAAGGAAAGTAATACGGCAACCTATATAACTTACAAAGGATAGTAATATGGCAGCCTATATAACTTACAAACGATAGTAGTATGGCAACCTATATAACTTACAAACGATAGAAATATGGCAACCTACATAACTTAAAAAACGATAGAAATATGGCACCAAATATAAGTTACAATTATTTATTTATTTATTGGTGTTTAAGGTCACATACGTATGCACAATGGCTAATCGTGACCGTGACAGTTTTACGGTGGAGGAAGCCGGAGTACCCGGAGAGAACCACCGAGCAACGACGAGCAGCTGTCAGCTCCCCAACATCGTAACTCTGAACTCTGCACCGCAGCGCAGGCAGGGTTAGATTGGTCGAAGACATGCGCACCATCGACGTGCAGTACGCCTCAGTACACAGCGTCATCGTGCCCCCCTGTAGGCAATCGGGGTGAAGTGTCTTGCCCAAGGACACAACGCAGTTGCCGCAGGTGGGATTCGAAATATAACTTACAAACTGTAGCAATATGACGGCCTATATAACTTACAAACGGTAGTAATATGACAACCTATATACTTACAAACGATAGTAATATGGCAACCTCTATAACTTACAAACGATAGTAATATGACAACCTATATACTTACAAACGATAGTAATATGGCAACCTCTATAACTTACAAACGATAGTAATATGACAACCTATATAACTTACAAACGATAGTAATATGGCAACCTCTATAACTTACAAACGATAGAAATATGGCAACCTATATAACTTACAAACGATAGTAATATGGCAACCTATATAACTTACAAACGATAGTAGTGCGGAAATCTATATAATTTACAAAGGATTGTAATATCGCGAACTCCTCTAACTACAAATGATAGTAATATGGCAACCTATATACTTACAACCGATAGTAATATGGCAACCTATATAACTTACAAACGATAGAAATATGGCAACCTATATAACTTACAAACGATAGTAATATGGCAACCTATATAACTTACAAACGATAGTAATATGGCAACCTATATAACTTACAAAAGATAGTAGTGCGGAAATCTATATAATTTACAAAGGATTGTAATATCGCGAACTCCTCTAACTACAAATGATAGTAATATGGCAACCTATATAACTTACAAACCTTAGTAATATGGCAACCTATATAGTTTACAAGTGATAGTAATATGGCAACCTATATAACTTACAAACGATAGTAATATGGCAACCTATATAACTTACAAACGATAGTAATATGGCAACCTATATAACTTGCAAACGATAGTAGTATGGCAACCTATATAACTTACAAACGATAGTAATATGGCAACCTATATGACTTACAAACGATAGTAATATGGCAGCCTATATAACTTACAAGTGATAGTAATATGGCAACCTCTATAACTTACACACGATAGTAATATGGCAACCTATATAACTTACAAATGATAGTAGTATGGCAACCTATACAAGTTACAAACGATAGTAATATGGCAACCTATGTAACTTACAAACGATTGTAGTATGGCAACCTATATAACTTACAAACGATAGAAATATGGCAACCTATATAACTTACAAACGATAGAAATATGGCAACCAATATAACTTACAATTATTTATTTATTGGTGTTTAAGGTCACATACTTATGCACAATGGCTAATCGTGACCATGACAGTTTTACGGGTGGAGGAAGCCAGAGTACCCGGAGAGAACCACCGAGCAACGACGAGCAGCTGTCAGCTCCCCAAGATCGTAACTCTGAACTCTGCACCGCAGCACAGCCAGGGTTAGATTGGTTGAATACATGCGCACCATCGACGTGCAGTACGCCTCAGTACACAGCGTCATCGTGCCCCCTGTAGGCAATCGGGGTGAAGTGTCTTGCCCAAGGACACAACGCGGTTGCCGCAGGTGGGATTCGAAACGATAGTAATATGGCAACCTATGTAACTTACAAACGATAGTAATGTGGCAACCTATATAACTCACAAACGATGGAAATATGGCAACCTATATAACTTACAAACGATAGTAATATGGCAACCTATATAACTTACAAACGATAGTAGTATGGCAACCTATATAACTTACAAACGATAGTAATATGGCAACCTATATAGCTCACAAACGATAGTAATATGGCAACCTATATAACTTACAAGTGATAGTAATATGGCAACCTATATAACTTACAAACGATAGTAATATGGCAACCTATATAACTTACAAACGATAGTAATATGGCAAGCTATATAACTTACAAACGATAGTAATATGGCAACCTATATAACTTACAAACTATAGTAGTATGGCAACCTATATAACTTACAAACGATAGTAATATGGCAACCTATATAACTTACAAACGATAGTAATATGGCAACCTTTATAACTTACAAGTGATAGTAATACGGCAACCTATATAACTTACAAACGATAGTAATATGGCAACCTATATAACTTACATACGATAGTAATATGGCAAGCTATATAACTTACAAACGATAGTAATATGGCAACCTATATAACTTACAAACAACAGTAATATGGTAAACTATATAGCTTACATGTGATAGTAATATGGCAACCTATATAACTTGCAAACGATAGTAATATGGCGAGCAATATAGCTTACAAGTGATTGTAATATGGCAACCTATATAACTTACAAACGGTAGTAATATGGCAACCTATATAGGTTACAAACGATAGTAATATGGCAACCTATATAACTTACAAACGATAGTAATATGGCGACCTATATAGCTCACAAACGATAGTAATATGGCAACCTATATAACTTACAAACGATACTAATATGGCAACCTATATAGCTTACAAACGATAGTAATATGGAAACCTATATAGCTTACAAACGATTGTAATATGGCAAGCTATACAACTTACAAACTATAGTAACTTACAAACGATAGTAATATGGCAACCTATACAACTTACAAACGATAGTAATATGGCGAACTCCTTTAACGACAAACGATGGTAATATGGCAACCTATATAACTTACAAACGATAGTAATATGGCAAACTCCTCTAACTACAAAAGGTAGTAATGTGGCGAAGTCCTTTAACTACAAACGATAGTAATATGGCAACCTATATAACTTACAAACGATAGTAATATGCCAACCTATATAACTTACAAACGATAGTAATATGGCAACCTATATAACTTACAAACGATAGTAATATGGCGAACCCCTCTAACTACAAACGATAGTAGTATGGCAACCTATATAACTTACAAACAATAGTAATATGGCGACCTATATAACTTACAAACGATAGTAATCTGGCGGCCTATATAACTTACAAACGATAGTAATATGGCAACCTATATACCTTACAAATGGTAGTAATATGGCAACCTATATAACGTACAAACGATTGTAATACGGCACCATATATAATTTACAAACGACAGTAATATGGCAACCTATATAACTTACAAACTATAGTAATATGGCAAAATATATAACTTACAAACGATAGTAATATGGCAACGATATAACTTACAAACGATAGTAATATGGCGACCTATATAACTTACAAACGACAGTAATATGGCAACCTATATAACTTACAAACGATAGTAATATGGCAACCTACATAACTTACAAACGATTGAAATATGGCAACCTATATAACTTACAAACGAAAGTAATATGGCAACCTATATAACTTACAAACGATAGTAGTATGGCAACCAATATAATTTACAAAGGATTGTAATATGGCGAACTCCTCTAACTACAAACGATAGTAATATTGCAACCTATATAACTTACAAACCATAGTAATATGGCAACCTATATAACTTACAAGTGATAGTAATATGGCAACCTATATAACTTACAATCGATAGTAATATGGCAACCTATGTATCTTACAAACGATAGTAGTATGGCAACCTATATAACTTACACACGATAGTAATATGGCAACCTATATAACTTACAAACGATAGTAACATGGCAATCTATATAACTTACAAACGATAGTAGTATGGCAACCTATATAATTTACAAAGGATTGTAATATCGCGAACTCCTCTAACTACAAATGATAGTAATATGGCAACCTATATAACTTACAAACCATAGTAATATGGCAACCTATATAACTTACAAGTGATAGTAATGTAGCAACCTATATAACTTACAAACGATAGTAATATGGCAACCTATATAACTTACAAACGATAGTAATATGGCAACCTATATAACTTACAAACGATAGTAATATGGCAACCTATATAACTTGCAAACGATAGTAATATGGCAACCTATATAACTTACAAACGATAGTAATATGGTAACCTATATAACTTACAAATGATAGTAATATGGCATCCTATATAACTTACAAACGATAGTAATATGGCAACCTATATAACTTACAAACGATAGTAATATGGCAACCTATATAACTTGCAAACGATAGCAGTATGGCAACCTATATAACTTACAAACGATAGTAATATGGCAACCTATATAACTTACAAACGATAGTAATATTGCAACCTATATAACTTACAAACCATAGTAATATGGCAACCTATATAACTTACAAGTGATAGTAATATGGCAACCTATATAACTTACAATCGATAGTAATATGGCAACCTATGTATCTTACAAACGATAGTAGTATGGCAACCTATATAACTTACACACGATAGTAATATGGCAACCTATATAACTTACAAACGATAGTAACATGGCAATCTACATAACTTACAAACGATAGTAGTATGGCAACCTATATAATTTACAAAGGATTGTAATATCGCGAACTCCTCTAACTACAAATGATAGTAATATGGCAACCTATATAACTTACAAACCATAGTAATATGGCAACCTATATAACTTACAAGTGATAGTAATGTAGCAACCTATATAACTTACAAACGATAGTAATATGGCAACCTATATAACTTACAAACGATAGTAATATGGCAACCTATATAACTTACAAACGATAGTAATATGGCAACCTATATAACTTGCAAACGATAGTAATATGGCAACCTATATAACTTACAAACGATAGTAATATGGTAACCTATATAACTTACAAATGATAGTAATATGGCATCCTATATAACTTACAAACGATAGTAATATGGCAACCTATATAACTTACAAACGATAGTAATATGGCAACCTATATAACTTGCAAACGATTGCAGTATGGCAACCTATATAACTTACAAACGATAGTAATATGGCAACCTATATAACTTACAAACGATAGTAATATGGCAACCTATATAACTTACAATTGATAGTAATATGGCAACCTATATAACTTACAAACGATAGTAATATGGCAACCTATATAACTTGCAAACGATAGTAATATGGCAACCTATATAACTTACAAACGATAGTAATATGGTAACCTATATAACTTACAAATGATAGTAATATGGCATCCTATATAACTTACAAACGATAGTAATATGGCAACCTATATAACTTACAAACGATAGTAATATGGCAACCTATATAACTTGCAAACGATTGCAGTATGGCAACCTATATAACTTACAAACGATAGTAATATGGCAACCTATATAACTTACAAACGATAGTAATATGGCAACCTATATAACTTACAATTGATAGTAATATGGCAACCTATATAACTTACAAACGATAGTAATATGGCAACCTATATAACTTACAAACGATAGTAATATGGCAACCTATATAACTTACAATTGATAGTAATATGGCAACCTATATAACTTACAAACGGTAGTAATATGGCAACCTATACAACTTACAAACGATAGTAGTATGGCAACCTATATAACTTACAATTATTTATTTATTTATTGGTGTTTAAGGTCACATACTTATGCACAACGGCTAATCGTGACCGTGACAGTTTTACGGTGGAGGAAGCCGGAGTACCCGGAGAGAACCACCGAGCAACGACGAGCAGCTGTGAGTTCCCCAACATCGTAACTCTGAACTCTGCACCGCTGCGCAGGCAGAGTTAGATTGGTTGAAGACATGCGCACCATCGACGCGCAGTACGCCTCAGTACACAGCATCATCGTGTCCCCCTGTAGGCAATCGGGGTGAAGTGTCTTGCCCAAGGACGCAACGTGGTTGCCGCAGGTGGTATTCGAAATATAACTTACAAACTGTAGCAATATGACGGCCTATATAACTTACTAACGATAGTAATATGGCAACCTATATAACTTACAAACGATAGAATTAAGGCAACCTCTATAACTTACAAACTGTAGCAATTTGACGGCCTATATAACTTACAAACGATAGTAACATGACAACCTATATAACTTGCAAAGGATAGTAATATGGCAACCTATATAACTTACAAACGATAGAAATATGGCAACCTATATAACTTACAAACGATAGTAATATGGCAACCTATATAACTTACAAACGATAGTAGTTTGGCATCCTATATAATTTACAAAGGATTGTAATATGGCGAACTCCTCTAACTACAAACGATAGTAATATTGCAACCTATATAACTTACAAACCTTAGTAATATGGAAACCTATATAACTTACAAACGATAGTAATATTGCAACCTATATAACTTACAAACCTTAGTAATATGGCAACCTATATAACTTACAAACGATAGTAATATGGCAACCTATGTAATTCACAAACGATAGTAGTATGGCAACCTATATAACTTACAAACGATAGTAATACGGCAACCTATATAACTTACAAACGATAGTAATATGGCAACCTATATAACTTACAAACGATAGTAGTATGGCAACCTATATAATTTACAAAGGATTGTAATATCGCGGACTCCT
Organism: Pictodentalium vernedei; assembly: GCA_031216915.1. Taxonomy (NCBI): domain Eukaryota; kingdom Metazoa; phylum Mollusca; class Scaphopoda; order Dentaliida; family Dentaliidae; genus Pictodentalium; species Pictodentalium vernedei. Next base: position 564,793,089 of record CM062294.1, read on the forward strand.
CTAACTACAAATGATAGTAATATGGCAACCTATATAACTTACAAACCATAGTAATATGGCAACCTATATAACTTACAAGTGATAGTTATATGGCGACCTATATAACTTACAAACGATAGTAATATGGCGACCTATATAACTTACAAACGATAGTAATATGGCAACCTATATAACTTACAAACGATAGGAATATGGCAACCTATATGACTTACAAACGATAGTAATATGGCAACCTATATAACTTACAAGTGATAGTAATATGGCAACCCATATAACTTACAAACGATAGTAATATGGTAACCTACATAACTTACAAATGATTGTAGTATGGCAACCTATATAACTTACAAACGATAGTAATATGGCAACCTATATAACTTACAAACGATAGTAGTATGGCAACCTATATAACTTTCAAACGATAGAAATATGGCAACCTATATAACTTACAAACGATAGAAATATGGCAACCAATATAACTTACAATTATTTATTTTTTGGTGTTTAAGGTCACATACTTATGCACAATGGCTAATCGTGACCATGATAGTTTTACGGGTGGAGGAAGCCGGAGTACCCGGAGAGAACCATCCAGCAACGACGAGCAGCTGTCAGTTCCCCATCATCGTAACTCTGAACTCTGCACCGCAGCACAGGCAGGGTTAGATTGGTTGAAGACATGCGCACCATCGACGTGCAGTACGCCTCAGTACACAGCGTCATCGTGCCCCCCTGTAGGCAATCGGGGTGAAGTGTCTTGCCCAAGGACACAACTCGGTTGCCGCAGGTGGGATTCGAAACATAACTTACAAACTGTAGCAATATGACGGCCTATATAACTTACAAACGATAGTAATATGGCAACCTAGATAACTTACAAACGATAGTAATATGGAAACCTATATAACTTACAAACGATAGAAATATGGCAACCTATATAACTTACAAACGATAGTAATATGGCAACCTATATAACTTACAAACGATAGTAGTATGGCAACCTGTATAACTCACAAACCATAGTAATATGGCAACCTATATAGCTTACAAACGATAGTAATATGACAACCTATATAACTTACAAGTGATAGTAATATGGCGACCTATATAACTTACAAACGATAGTAATATGGCAACCTATATGACTTACAAACGATGGTAATATGGCGAACGTCTCTAACTACAAACGATAGTAATATGGCAACCTATATAACATACAAACGATAGTAATATGGCGGCCTATATAACTTACAAACGATAGTAATATGGCAAGGTATATAAATTACAAGTGGTAGTAATATGGCAACCTCTATAACTTACAAACGATAGTAACATGTTAAGCTATATAACTTACAAACGATAGTAATATGGCAACCTACATAACTGACAAACGATAGTAATATGGCGAACTTCTCTAACTACAAACGATAGTAATATGGCGAACTTCTCTAACTACAAACGATAGTAATATGGCAACCTACATAACTTACAAACGATAGTTTTATGGCAACCTATATAACTTACAAGTGATAGTAATATGGCAACCTATATAACTTACAAACGATTTTAATATGGCAAGCTACATAACTTACAAACGATAGTAATATGGCAACATATATAACTTACAAACCATAGTAATATGGCGACATATATACCTTTCAAACGACAGTAATATGGCGACCTATATACCTTCCGAATGATATATAAGTAAAAAAAGGCCATAGTAGACAAAGTGTCGTGTGAGAACCATAAAGTTCTGTCTTCTACTAGAATATAGGACCTCATGATTCTTTCTCGACGAAATCCGATCATGTAACCTGAAACCATGTGTACCCTGCCATGCCGCACGTCGTAGAAAGAACCGGTTAATTTATCTACAGAACGTGTTTACCCTTCCACGCCTGGTTTGGCACACAGACCTGATTAAATTTCCTACAAACCATGTTTAACCTGCTACACCAAACAGTTGGACAGCATTGTCTGTCCAACCGACTTGACTAAGCCGACCAACTGCAATAACTTGCATACAATCCAGCTGATCTGGGTGACCAAGTTAAGTCTATTCAATCGACCGGCATTGCAGGTCCTGTTGACATTGGATACCGAATACTATGGTGATCTTGATAGACTGGTCGACTTAGCATGCCAACAAATCATTCCGATCATAAGAGACAAAGGGTGTCAGAACAGAACAGAAGAGGCTGGACAGTCTACAGTACAGTCACCGTGGTCGTAATCCACGCGTGGGCAGTGATGTACACACATGCGTTCACCAGGTAATAAAAATCATCATCAGCAAAATTTTCATTTATGAAGCTGCGAGTTGTACCCGGTGCATCATTAATTATTTTTATGATTATTCCTATAATTGGGGTTTGCAATCTAATATTATTGCGTCTGCGGAAATATTGCCCACTTAGTGGAGAGTGACCAGTCCACGACGGCGGTACTGTAATACAGATACAACATAGTATCGACGGTCCATGTTGTGGCAGACGATGACCAATCCTATAACGTCCCATTATATTAAGCAATCTGCCTTCCAACTATAGTGTTGTGATCACATCGCTGCAGTCTCAACGCGAGTTGTATTCGTCGCCTGAGTGCTAGAGTGTCCTATGTCCCATGGGGGACATAGGACACTCTAGCTCTCAGGCGACGATCTTGTCGTATTACACGAATCACATGGTGGATCTTTGCAGTGTGATAACACACTACAGGCCAGATAAAAGGGCCATCTTTGCACTGTTCAGCAATTCAGACTTTAAACCCTTATACAGACTAGTTTTGGCATAAACCAAACACCAGACCACCATACAGCCTAGTCATGCCCACGGACAACATATATACAATCTATTTAGACAAAAAAAACCCACATTGTAGACTTATCTTACACACAGCTCTTTACATATTAGGTAGACACCAAAACGTATTCCATTCCAGTCAGATAAAGATAAGAACCACAAGCCTTGTCAGACAACAGGGACTAATTAGATAACAGAACGTATTCCATTCTAGTAAGATACCAGTAAACGACCTACGTAACTCAATCACCATTGTACTTTACTAACAGGTCAAGCTTCAGAGAACCATGAAACCTATAAAACAACATAGACTAGTTGGACACCAGGACGTGTTCAGTTTTAGTCACATACTGGAAAACGTCCTACATATCGTCGCCTGAGTGCTAGAATGTACTATATCCCCTATGGGAGTAGTCTGTCCCCTATGGCAGTACTCTGTCCCCGATGGGAGTACTATGTCCCCCATGGGAGTACTATGTCCCCTATGGGAGTACTCTGTCCCCTATGGGAGTACTCTGTCCCCTATGGGAGTACTATGTCCCCTATGGGAGTACTCTGTCCCCTATGGGAGTACTATGTCCCCTATGGGAGTACTATGCCCCCTATGGGAGTACTCTGTCCCATATGGGAGTACTATGTCTCCTATGGGAGTACTATATCCCCTATGGGAGTACTATGTCCCCTATGGGAGTACTATGTCCCCTATGGGAGTAATATGTCCCCTATGGGGGTACTATGTCCCCTATTGGACATAGAACACTCTAGCACTCAGGCGACGATATGTCAACCATCATCGTACTTCACGGACTAGTCAAACACTACAGAACCATAAAACCTGTAAGACAACCAAGACTAATTATACATTAGAACACCTCGATCCCAAAGCAGCACGCAGGCTATTCAGCTTCCTGCATATCGTATTTATAAACTGGAGATCAGAGAACACATTACATACCAGTTAATTATTGTGGTCTCTATAATCTAGATCCCTATATACATCCTTTTTGAAAAATAATTATTTGATGGGACTATAAATTTATCTGATAACAATAGAGTATAACACCCGTTGTATATACTTGAAGTTTATACAACGTGTGTTGTATATAATTATAATTTATGCGAACGACCTTTGGCCTTGTTCAATTCCATTTTCATTCATTCATAAGCTTCATAATGCAGGTTGGAATTCCTCGTTGAAGGAAGTAGGGTATTATGGAGAGAGCCAGCACACTTCAGCCAGGGTGCGCTGGAAAGTTAGGTGCGCTGGAAAAGTTGAGTTTTTTTTTCAAAAATAATTCAATATTCTGGGAAATTCCCTGGTTTTTCCGGAAAATGTTTAAAATTAACATTTCCAGCTTGGTTTTCGAGGGAATTTGTTATTAAAGATGTCTAAAAAATTCACCGATTTGACAAATTCACTTTCATAAATTTGACACCGAGCCTCTCGCGCAAAAATTCACTTTTTTGCAGACATGACACGGACTCGATAATTGGGGTGAATTTTTCCTGTGGAAAAAATTTAAAAAACAGTGTTTTACTTGGAAAAAAACGTGATCCAGGACACGGATTTCCACGGGAAAAGATGATGATTCGATCGAGGTGAATTCGTAACTGTGCCAGAAACAAATGCAATCTGGGATGTAGATTTCCCATGGGAAAAGACGACGGTTCGATCGAGTTGATTTTTTTGGGGAAAATTGAGCACTGTTAAACTCAACTGTTTGAGAACGCATGTTCGAGTGTATGATTTAACTTGATTGGATGATCTCGGATGGATCGCAATTAAAAAAATGTGTATATTTGTGTTATAAGATGAATGATAGAAATTGTTTTAAAAAATTGATTCTTTCATTGAAGAAAAAAAAACTGCAAAAAAGTTACATATATATATGAAGAAAAAAAACAAACATTTTTTCTATTAATAATTATTATCATTTAAAATTTTTTTAAAATATTTTTTAGGAAACAAATTCAACAAAACGAAAACAAAAAAAATAATTAGTTATGAAATCCACAACTCCTAAAAAATCTGCATTAAAACTGAAGAGGGTCGAAAGATATTCGAAGTTTGACACTAAAATTTATTGATTACAATCCCAAGATGAATTGAAAGATGTGGAGACTAGTGGTTTCACAGAGTAATACAAGAAATTTATCTTACCTCTGAAACTGAACGAAGTCGCCCTGGATTTAATGTATGAATGTCAAGACGGTCTATTGGCAATCCTCTCTGAGAAGATAGAAAATTTCGATCCAGATGATTTATCACTGTTCTACGGGAGTAATATATATCCGAATATTTCCAAAGAACTAGTTCACAGATTGAATTTAATCCCTGGAGAACGACAAACGTTTGAGAGAGTGAATTTGATATTCCAATGGATATATCAACGAGGAGAAAACTTTTTTAAAATGAATATTCTCGTCACGGACGTGAAATTACGAAGTCCATTATAGATAGATTTTTAAATCACGACTCGAAAAAATCCTTTAAAAGTGCATTTTCATTTCTTTTCATCTTGAGGAATGTGTATATGTTTTCACGCTCGATTAATATTTCAATTGAGCATGATTGCTTTCACCACTAAGACTGTTCATTTTTGTATAATAAAATAACTGGATGTTTTGAAGTGTACACTATAAATATAACCATGTGTACATTCATTACTGAATGGAGTGAAAAATGTGAATCTGGGGTGAGTGACTGTTTACCTCTGATGGGAATGAATTGGGAAAAGCAAGGTAGTACTGGTTTTCTATGGTATACAATTATTTTTTTTTCTTTTTGCTTTTTCATGATGGGACTCAGTCATCAAATTTTTTTTTTTTTGGGGGGGGGGGATGGAGGTATAAACGATTAGTTCGGATGCAATGTATCGAATTGTCTTAATAAATTTTTTTGTGTTAACTGTTTTGTGTAAAAAAATGGATTTTTCATTAAAAGAAAAAAAAAATTATATATATATTAAATAAGAAGTTTAAAAATTCATAAAAAAAAAATTAAAAAAACTAAATATTATATATATTAAATAAGAAGTTTAACACAAAAAATGACAAAAACAAAAACGTATATCATAAAAAATTATTTTCGTCTACCGTACCCCAGTTGAAAAAAGTACTGTAGAAATCTAAGCATTGAAAATTACGGCCATTACAAAACCAAAGAACAATTGATGAAAACCCTTGCTCGAGAAGACCTGATTTAAAACTGGTGAAATTACAAGCCAAAGTCCGTCAGTCATTGAATTTGAAAGGTGTTAAATACATGAAAAAAGACGAATGCATCAATCATTTGCTCGATGGAAAGGGAATGGATGAAAGATCTGCTATGGCAGTAGCAGCAGCAATAAAAACTCGAATCGTGAAAAATGATGAGAAGGCAGCAACAAAACAAATGTGGAGGAAACTGAAGAGAAAAAGAAGAAGGAGACAGTTAACCCTTTACCTAACATGAAAAGCAGACGACACTTGCAAAAAAAATTCTTGAATAACTAATTTTTTTCATTTTTTGTCTCAAAAACATAGGTTATGACCCCTCGTTGGAACGAGCTCGACGAGCTCGTTCTAACGAGGGGTCATAACCTATGTTTTTGAGACAAAAAATAAAAATATTTTGAAAATTAATTGGCGATTTTTGAGAATAGCGCTGGCCGGTTTTGGCCGTTACGTTGGGTAAAGGGTTAAATGAAAAGTGGTGGAGTGACAGGTTTCAAAAGAGAATAATAAAAAAAACGAAAAGTGATGCAGTTCGAGATGATGATTTGTTAAAAAAAAAGATGGATGCACTCCCGAGAACACTGCATGAAAAGGGACTCGATGCGATAAAGGGAATCATGATCAAAGCGTCAGAGAAATCATTGACTCCGATAGAATGAGACGTTGCCATCAAAGGATTTTTTAAAACTTCTGACGTGATTCCCAGTCTCGCAAATCTCGATCCCGAATCGTTCATGGAACGGGCAAAGGGTGGAGTGTTGGATGTATTTCTAAAACATCTAGAAAAGGGTCTTAAAATAAAAATGATCTTGCATTGTCTAATGAAAGGGTTGATGCAAACACGGGTGAGAGCATGGTGCAAGATGCCTATTTTCAATCTCTAACCGAAACTGTGTTTAGAAACAACGAATTAGCCGACATTTACGAAGTGATGAAAGACAAGATGTTGGAATCTGTGGCTCATTATCAAGACGAGGGAAGTGGTTGGACGTTTGAGAAGGTATTGAATCTCGAGATTCACGTGGACAGACGCGACCCTTTGAGAACGTCTTCCTACATAAAATTCCCTTATTTCATACTTAATAAAATTGCTGTGATTAACGTGATGAATAAACGGGATAGCGAGTGTTTCAAATGGGCGATCACATCGGTTTTGTATCCTGTAGAAAAGGATGCCCAGAGAGTTTCCAAGTACACAGAGGCTTGTGAAAATCTCGATTGGACAGGAGTGTCTTTTCCGATGCGGTTGGAAGACATCGAGCGTTTCGAAAAGCTAAATCTCACCGTGGCCGTGAATGTCTTGGGATGCGATGATGAAAAAAGAATAGTCTATCCTCTCAGGCTGATTTCACACAAAGAGAGAGAAAAGATTGTTAATTTGTTATTAATTTCCGAGAGTGACAATCAACATTATTGCTGGATTAAAAATATGAGTCGATTGCTGTCGAAGCAGATTACTAAACATAATGGCGTGACATTTTTCTGTCTCAACTGCACGAATTCGTTCCCTCATCAAGAATATTGCAACGAAAAGCGAAGCATCGCCGTCGAAATGCATAAACCTAACATTTATGTGGACTTTCGCAACCACAATAGAAGATTAGAACCGCCATTCGTCGTCTATGCCGATTTCGAATGTTTCACTACGAAAATGAATTCTCGCCAGCCCGACGAGCATAGGAGTTACGTCAAAATATATTAGAAACACATCCATTTGGCTATTGTTATTACGTGAAATGTTCTTTCGACAATCGAGAATCGTCAGGTTCATTTGTCTACAATAAACGTTCAGAAGACGATGACGTGGCTATAAAAAAATGGTGGAAGAGTTAGAATCGAAAATTCAAGAATTGTACGACAAATTTAAAACATCCAAAGACAGGATCATCATGCCAGAACAACGGCAAGAATACAAGGAAACCACCAAATTTCACATCTGCAGACAACCGTTCGATAAGAAGTCTGAAAATAATGAAAAAGTTAGAGATTGTGATCACTACACGGGTCTGTTTCACGGCGCGGCTCACAACAAATGTAATTTAAGATTTCGAGACACTCAGTTCTATCCAGTGATGTTTCACAATGCCTCGGGATACGACAGTCAACTGTTCATGAAAAATATGGGTGGCACCGATGGAGAGTTGAGCTGCATCACGCAAAACGACGAAAAATACATTTCCTTCACTAAATGGAAGGTCATCGATGAAATGTATCACTCTACGGATGGGAAAATGATTCAACAGTTATAAATTCATGTCGGCCAGTCTGGAAAAATTAGTTGGCAGTTTGAGTCAAGAGAAATTTAAAATCACAAGTCAACATTTTGATCATCAACGAGAATTGGTGGATATCATGTTGCGGAAAGGCGTCTACCCTTATGATTACATGAGTGATCTCGAGAAATTCGACAACACTGCTCTACCTCCCAAGGGAGATTTTTAATCAAAATTATACCAATCCCACATTTCCGATGATGATTACAAATACGTGCAAAATGTGTGGAGATGATTCGACATGAAATCCATGAGAGATTATCATGACCTCTATCTGAAAACCGACGTGCTTCTCTTGGCCGGCGTGTTCGAAAATTTTCGATGAGTGTGTCGTCGACATTACGAAGTAGATCCGGCTTGGTATTTCATGGCACCCAGACTCACTTGGGATGCTCTTTTGAAGACGATCGAGGTTTGATTGGAATTATTAACAGACGTAGACATGTTGCTCATGTTCAAAAAGGCTGTGAGGGGTGGCGTCTCTATGATTTCCACCAAATCTGCTAAAGCTAATAATTCTCACATGGGAAAAGACATCGATTCGGAAAAAACGAGTAAATACATACAGTATTGGGATGCTAATAATTTGTACAGTTGGGCCATGAGTTATCCATTACCGATCGGAAATTTTAATTGGGTCGAAATGTCAGAAGAAAAACAAAAATGGGAACACTATCCTTGTATTCTAGAGGTCGATTTGGACTATCCGGAAATGTTACATGATCAACACAATGATTATCTGTTGGCTCCCGAATGAATGGAAGTGAACAGCATTGAAAAACTCGTTCCAAATTTAAATCACAAACGCAAATGCGAAAATCTGAAATATTACATCGATCACGGGATGAGATTCATCGATGTGCATCAAATCATTTGATTCGACAAGGATCCTTTCGATGAAAAAATACATCGATCTCAACACGAATTTAAGAATGGAGGCTGAGAATGACTTCGAAAAAATGATTATTTCGATAGCTATGGAATCTCACCGCCAATAGAAATAAGAAACTATTAACGTCAGTTATTTGCAATACCGAATGAGTGCAAGTGCTGGATCGAGTGTCTTGCAGTCACCTGTGTCTTTACGTTCTCAAGAGATGGTCGGAAGGAGATCACTTTCAGGATATTCTCAATGATTTACCTTAAAGGAGGAGAAAGAAAAAAATTGATATAGATATATAAATAATGAATATAAAAAATAGCTATAATTAAAATAAAAACAAAAAAAAAAAAAATTAAATAATAACAAAACAAAACAAAACAAATATGACGTCTGATACATTTGGTCGCGCTGATGATAATGAAAGTCCCTCTAGAAAGAAAAGAAAAGAGTTGCTGTTGTTGGTGGCCGTAGTGACATTGCCAATTTGTACGAACGATACATCCGGATATATGAACCTCAAGAAGAAACTTAAAACTTGAACAATAAGAAAATCTACAAGCTTCCCAAACCAATGGATCTGTCAGATGCTGCAACTAAAAAATATGTTGATAGAGCAGACGAAAATATCCGGCAGATGATTAGAGATAATTACGTGAATAAAGACATGACGGATGATCTCGACTTGAAATCTAAACGAGTGGTGAATGTAGTAGATCCTAGAAATTCGACCAATGCCACCACTAAAAGATATGTAGACGACGCTCACATGAGATTCAGTAAGAGATCGCTACGTTCCTAACGTGATGCAGTCTGAATTGAACGCGATTCTCACAAGATAATTAACGTTCCCATTCCCACGAATCCCAACGATGCAGCAACCAAACAATACATAGACTTGGAACTGAGAAAGAATTACGTCGACGAGCTAAAAATGAAATCGGATCTGGACGCGTGATGCAACAAGATATTGAATCTGTCCCAGATCAACGATGCAGATGAAGACACGATGGTGGTCAACAAAGGTTACGTCGATTCTGCCCTACAGGATTCTCAATCCTATCTGGAATCTCAAGTTGACGAATTGTATCTGAACATAAAATCCGGAGGAACCATTGAAGCCGGCATCGACATGGATGGTTACAATATATTCGGCCTCGATGATGAACCAGAATTCGCTTCCAGCACGGTCAGCAACAGTACATGGACGAAAATACGGTTTGAAGAAAGGGTGATATCATGGAAGGCAAACTGGACATGGGAGTACACGCACTCACGAATTCACTGGATCCTACACATGTCGGATGTCTGCACTCTGATCTCTGTCACGAAAAAGATAAAATACGCCAGACAACTGATCACTGTTTGGGACAAGGAGAGAGGCACGTTAGAAGCGGAAAAAGCCGAATGGTCATTTGGAAATGGAGGTAACGGATCGCTGCACGGTCTGATAGGATATCCCATGCTGGCAGGAGGTGAGATTATTCGATTGAGTCTGACTTCTACGGACTTGAGTAATAGAGCAGTCGTCAATCTCACGGTGAACGGTGTGGAAACCGAAAAGAGGTACAGCATTGAAAAGATGAAGGAGCAACACTCGAACACCAGTGCCTTCGGTATGCCTCTCAAGGTGCAGATGGGGATAGGATCAATTTCAAGATGAAAACCAATAATCCTGAAGCCGCCACTTCTGTGGTCTCTCTGTTGATCGAACACGAGCCTCTGAAAAAACAGTGAAAACCAAACAAAAATTGAAATATATATAATCACCTATGTGATGTAGGGGAGACAACTAAAAAAAACCAACAAATAATTGGATTTTAAGAGACTGAATATTCAATTTCTCAAAATCCAATTATATTTTTTTTAAAATTATTTTATTTATTACTTTTTGGGGTATTTTAATTTATTTGTTTTAATTATTATTATTTTTTTCCATCGAACGATGGACATTTTTTATCCGTGCGATTCGAATTCTAACTCTCTACCCAACAAGACTTGGGTGAAAGCCTTCGTTCTCTTCAGCACATTCCTGTCGAATTGCATCTTGATCTGAATGTCTAAGACGCTACTCTTGAGTCACTTGCTCTGTTTACTGACGTCAAATACGAACAGGGGATACATCAATTTGTATTCAGTAGGAGGGAAGTTAGGATTACTCATCAATTCATCCAGTTGATGATATTTCTTTCTGAAATTGGCTGCAAATTGGCTGTATCCTACAGAAATCATTCTTATCAAAAGAGGTGTTATAATCGATGGCCAGATATCTTGTGACATTTAGAAAGACTTGCATGTTTCTCAAGTGACAATGATCAAACAGGGAAGAATTTTTCTCTCTTGAGACCCATCCCTTTCAGTCTGAAATGCCACTACGGTGAATCATGGTCTTTCCGAAGCAGATTTCACTGTCAAGCTCCAATCAAAGTGATTGGTGGACGATGAAATACAAGCTGTGTCGCACTGTCTTATTCTAAATCTCACCAGTAATTTACTCTTCGATTCTATGATCTTGTAGAGACGTACTTTCTCTGCGACTGAAGGCAGCATGTGTGGAATGAATGAAGATATCTTGTTCAGATATATCTTACACGCATCAGTTGCGGGGAGTCTCATGATGGCTTCGTCATTTCCTTTTCTAATCAATGTCAGATTGTGTTTGAAATTTTGAGTCTCAACGTTAATTCTTATCTCACCGGCATTGTTCAGACTTTTTCCAGTCACGGGTTCATACTCTTGAACTTCGTATTCTTGAATGCTTTCATCTCCCACTAGACCTTCAGTTATATCTAATATATTCATCATGTTTTTTTTTGTTTTGTAAATTCGTTTGCTTTTTTTTATTATAAATTGTTATTTTTTAATTATTATTTTATTTATTATTTTTTCTTACTATATATGTGTCACAAAAAGTGAAGTTTTTTTTTTTAAAATGCTGTCTTCTGCAATTCTTGTTCATAAAATGTTCCATTGATTTCTCTGCTGCCATCTTCGTCATCCTTTAAAGCTTCTATTTGTAAGTCACTGGATCTGTGTAAAATATTCTAACAATCTTAAAGATTTCCTCGGTCCATCGAAGAGTGTAACCTTTTGCAAAGAGTGACTTATAAAAAGTGATTCTCACCCGATCGTCGACTGCAAATTTCGGTGGTCTAGACACCTTCTTGATCTTAATCCTTTCGGGATAGAGATTTGCGAAGACGTGTTTTTCATTTCGAGGATCGCTAGCTTCTGCAGGCATCATCTTGATAAATCTGTGTCGCGTGTTGTTGTATTCTTCGACCAGTTTGTCTAGAACGTCAATATATTTCTTAGTCTTATTGACCGTGAAATACTTGTATATTGTTTCTTTCATGGTTCTATTCCAACGTTCGATCACGTTCGCTTTCCCTTCATTTTCAACAGAACAGAGGTCGACCAATGGATGAACGTGACTGTTGTAAAATTCCTTCCCCTTGTCCACCCACAATTTATCCGGCCACGCAAGCTCCCGATTTATTCTTCAGAGGTCTCATCCATCCATATTTCAAAAACATGTGGATGACTGTCAGTACGTATTTAACGCCCTCGTTCCGTCTTGAAACCAATTTCATGTCGACCAGATCGACCGACCAGATCTGATCCAGACCCTTCACGAATACCCTTCTCCTTCGAAATTTATGCGTGACGGGCTTGTGTAGTTCGTTCGCCGATGCATTCGTTAATAATCTTTTCTGGACACTTTTTTATGACCCCAATCCAAATCGACGTTTGGTACCAATCACTTTACCGACCAGCGAATATTCGAGTATCTCTCTCCTAGTGGGGTTCGATATATTTTTCATTTGCTTCAACATGTTTTATCGCAGATTCGACATTGGGATGTTTAGCGTAGCACAGATCATGAGCATAAGCAGCCGAATCCACTATATTAATGGGTTTTCTCCAAGATTTAGGAGTCAGATCTCGATTCAATCTCTTATTTAATTTCGTGCAGGGTCCTGTGAATTGATATCCTGGCAGATGCATTTCGAAGGGTAGATTATTAATCTTTTTTTTATCAGGCCAGCACAACGTTTGATGAATTGCATCTTGGTTCAACTGCACACTTTACACGTTCCACGAGGCATGGGTCTGTTATTTTTTGTCAGTACTTTTTTAACATTAACCGTATCGGTAACTCTCTTGCATTTGACGCAATACATTTGTTTGTTTTGTTTTTTTTCGCATATATTCAATTATTTATTTTTCGTATTTTTTTAATTTATATATATAATTTTAATTTTTCTTATATATATATATATTTTTTCAATTGATTGCTTCCGGAATCTTTTTGGGATCCAACAATTTACGAAACGATCATCTCGCTTCTTCCCTACCTTTTTCCACGAGAGAATCCTTCAATTCTTCCTTGATGATCTGTCGACTCTTGACTCTTATATTCGCTTTCATGACTTTGTATTTTTGTTTATCGTTCAATATGTCGACATGTATTCACCGTCCGAAATCTTACCATCTTTCAATGCTAGGGAGATCTTATCCGACACGGTGTTGATCTTTGCGTTGGCTACGACGTTGATGTTATCGTGCTTCCTGGCCTTTGCAGATAATTTCTTAGTGATTAAATTTCTGATCGTGCTAATGAATCCGACAGGCAAAGCCAATCCTTCAACATGACCGGAAGGGCAACAACAGTGTCGATAATAGACTGATTCTGGCAACATTCAAACCCACAGAGGCCATGATGAGAGTCAAATTCATGCCATTTACAAATTTCTCTAATCTCGAATATTTCTTATTGAGCGAACGACAAGAATCTCTCTCTCGCATCAGATATGATTGAATTCTGTTGATTTGTTTGATTCGATACCTCTGCCCATATCGTTACTTTCTGGTGGTAGAAAAGGTGTCATGGGCTCGATGCTCGACTTCTCAAACGATGGATAGATTTTTTTACTTTGAGTTTCCATTTTCATTTATTTATTTATATCTATTATTTTTATGTATTTATTTTTTATTTTCATCCCTTATTATCTAACGAAAAAAAATTTTTTTTAGTAGTCACATCCTTTTCATCAAAAATTCCAAAACACATCCCTCGTCTTCGGAGGTGAGACTTCGATGCACTAACTTCAACTATTCCGAATTAGTGGTTTTGGGTTCTCCGACGCAAGACACAAATTGCTTCCAACATTTGATCACGTCGTCGCATCGGGCGTATTCAATGCGGGCATGAAATATGTGGTGACAATGTCTTCCCATTCCATCGTAAGACACATATGATTAATGTGGTTACATTCTCTCTCTTCTCTCTCCTCTCGACAGCCAAGGCATCTTTCCTGCAACACTCGAGGAAGATGCTCATTCATGCTGATCGCATAAGCTCTGTACAACGCCCTTCAAAGAAACCAAGCTCTCGATTCTATGGAATCGTTCGTTTTACTCATAATTATTATTATATACTACTCAAAGTTTGCTAAGCACCAAGTATATCCGACTACCTGTTTTACGTTTTAGTTGAAATATTGTTATGAAAAGTGTATGTATTTTATATATAATTATATCTTTAATGATTTAAGTACAGAAATTGAGATTTTGTTTGTGTTTGACATTATTTTTTAGCTTTTGAATACGATAACCATGGAAAATGGATATTCTTGGTAAAAGAGAAAATTTTTCAAATTTGCAAAAAAGTTAACGGAGCGAACTGATATGGGTTCAATATAGAGTATGAGACCCACTATTGTTAATTACAACTTGACAACGCATTCTCGTGCTCCCAATCAGGTTCCAGATGGTCCTTTGTGGGATGTTGTTCCATTCTTGGACCAGCATGGCACCAAGCTCCTGGACGGACTGAAATTGCAAACTGCAACTTATTTCAGACCTGTTCAATTGGATTGAAATCAGGGCATCTTGCTGGCCAGTCCATACACTCAATCCCCTCCCTCTGTCAGTAACCCCGGACAACATGGGCAACATGAGGACGGGCATTATCGTCCATCAGAATGAATCTATCACCCACTGTATCTGCATACAATCTGACGTGGGCATCCAGAATCTCATCAATATACTGCTGTGCAGTCAATGTACCACCGTCAAGGACACAGAGCTCTGTACGTCCATTCCAGATGATGCCACCATAGACCATTATTGACCCTCCACCATAGCGGTCATTGTCAGCAATGTTGGCTGCATGGAATCTCTCTCCTGGTCTACTCCATACCGTAGAACGCCTATCTGTGTTGTCTAGGCAGTACCTTGACTCATCTGTAAAAATGACAGGTCGTCAATCTTCTCTGCTCCATCCAACGTGATCCATGGACCATTCATGTCGTGCCTGGCGGTGGTTCTGGAACAACTGAATGCGAATACATGGTCTTCTCGATCGGAGACCACCTTTGTGCAACCTTGCCCGGATAGTCTGCATCAAAACATTTACCCCGGATGCATTCTGAAAGTCACTGCGAAGCTGGGTTGCTGTGTCAAAGCGGTTCCTACGGGCCTGAATGATCAAAAACCGGTCTTCAGCTGCAAATGTTGCCTGTCTCTGCCACCACCATGTCGTCTGAATGGTGTGCCATACTGCTGAAATCTTGCCCAGGCTCTGGTGATCACTAACCTGACGATGGGTTGCCCCTCGTTCCACCATCCCTACAGCCCACCACATCTTTGCTTCAGACAACTGTCTTCTTAAATTTAAATTCGCCATATTCAATCATTAAATCACAAGGGTTTGTGGTGAAATGAAGTCTGAAGACAGTAAATGAAAACATCATGGAAATCAAGGGGTACATGCTTTCCATGATTGTCACGAAAAGTCTGCCTATCAAGAGAGCTAATGTAAACACTGGGGACCATCTCAATACATTCCTCAATCATATCCACCAAAACTATCGCAAATGTGTCACAAGAAAATTTTACAATAATGGGTCAAATATATGGTGCTTAGCAAACTTTGAGTAGTATATATATATATATATATATATAAACAAATTTCTATTCTTATTTTTTTTTCTATTATTTATTTTCGTTTTATTTTTTTTGTTTATTTTTATTTTTATATATTACGTTTTTTATAACAACACATTCGATTCATCACATCATCAACTGAATGAAAGAATACTTCTCATCCATAGCGATCAGGAGTATTATAGGAAAGAGATGACATTTTTTTCGAAAGAAGGATTTTATGCTTTTCGTATTTCGATAAAACTATTTTTTTCATCGTCATCGTCATCGTTAGAATGATATGGGTAATAATCGAAAACGATTTTCGAAATAGGTTTAATTTAAGAATATGAATAACAATATTAACGAAAACAACATTCCATACACATTTAAACACGTGTCGTGTACGATTTGTTCCAATTGAAGTCATTTTTTTATAATAACATACCCAGAAGGGGTATATTCTTAAACGACGAATTCGGAGCAAACACCAAACCTTCACTGATTGGTTCCACATTCTCTCCAGTCTTCAGATATCTTCAGCATCACCACCGCCCTTTCTCACGGATCCTAGATCAATCCTTTACCTTCAACGTCTTCGTGACACACTGCTCCTCTCTTCTTCAAAAACAATCTGCTTCCCGTCTTCTTCAAAAATAATCCTCTACCCATTAATTTGTCGACTCCCGAACTAGCGAGTCCCGAGAGAGCTCCCACGCCCAGAGTTGGCAACACCATCTTCGTGAGCCTGGGTAATGCTCTGGTGGTGAGTCCCGCCGATAGCGGTAAGAAACCACCTTTCGTACTCAGATTATATTCCAATTGAGTGGGACTCAGTCTCACTGTCATTCCCATTCGATTACGAATCACTTTCTCCATCCTTTTGATTTGAGTTTTAGTCCAGGCGATCTAATCGCGATCGCCATTTTACAGATCTTGAAGACTGAAGTTAAATCTAATGGCCTCGCCTTAATTTCTCAATGCTCTGCAGAGTTTAGCTTTCTGTCCTTCGGATATGTTCACGTTTTTAATTATGTATTGACTCATATTTTTTTTATTTCTTTTGATTTGATTATATATATTTTTTTTAAATTATTAATATTATAAGTTTCTTTTTTTTATTTCTTATATAATATACAAAATAAAACCTAAAACTTCTTTAAATAAAAAAAAAAATACTTTTTTTTTTAAAGATATTTTTCAAATTATTTATTATTTTTCTTTTCATATCTCTCTGATGTAAAATCATATAGTCATTCTCTTTACGATCTAAGAGATCGCCGTTCTGATCCGTCAACGTGGTTTCGATGTTATACAACATGTCAGAATCATGGGTAGATAGATGAGATTTCGAGGTCGTTCTACGATCTTATAACCCGGCAAAATGTACAGAAAGAATGAGTAGATCATAGGATGAGCGCTACCATTGACGTAACTTCCTGTGATCACACTGACATTCACTAAAATGCTATTGACCACGAGAATGTCAACCATATTTTTGGACATGTGTGACCTTGATACATCTTTCAATCGAATCCCAACATCTTGCCGATCAAATCTTCTGCATTAAAATCCACTCGAAAATTATCTCACAAGTCTAATATCGTCTATGGAGTACTCGTATTGGGAGCAAGTCTTATCATCTTGCTTCCATGACCGTCGGTCTTCAGTCTCGTCTGGATGTGATGATTCAGATCATCTATGTCATAACTCCCTTTGGGAAATCGAATCTCAAACCAATCCACACCATTGTAATACTTGAATGCATTATTGTTTTTCGGTGATGTTGGGAAACGAATAGTAAATCTCGAGATTAACCAATGCCATCTCGTATCTCTTTTCCTTCTTCAATTCGATGGAAGGTTCGAATTTCATAGTGAATCAAGTCGTGTCGTGACTCACTACAATTTGAAAGGACTGTTTCGCAGCCGTATTCTCGACTATCTGTTCTAATAGATGTTCTGACATTTTTTTATTATTTATTATTTATATATTTTTATATTTTTGTCGATATTTTTTTATTTTTTTTTATTTTCTTCTCTATTATTATCGGAAATATAAAAAAAACATCATCTAATCCACTTCGATATTTTCCGTTGTTAAATTCGCTAGTCAAATAAGTCCTTTGTCTCACACCTTCTTACAGAATCTCCTGAATTCTTGGCCACATGATCTCCATAGATGTGATTGAGATTCTTGAGATCCTGATGAAAGAGACACAGAAAATTAGCATTCTCCCTTATCGTCTGTCTGGGCAGTCGAAAATAATTCCGAGACAGATAGAAACAATCAACGTTACTGTGACGTCCTCGAACGTAATACGATTCACATCAATTCTGTCTATCCAACAGCAGATCATCGAAGATTATGAGATTCTTATTCTCCAACTTCAACTGTCTGGGATCGGGAACGTCGTCGGCGTTCTCATAAAACAGACATTCCACATTCGAACACTCGGCGTTTCTCCTAGTCAATTCTCTATCCACCCCTTCCAATATATTCGAAGGCTCGTGTCCTTCGAATTCGTCTCGATTGTCGAAGATTCTCACCATGACGTCCTTGTGTAATTTACGATTCATGCACTCTCGAAGGAATCTGTAATCCGGTTGAAAGAGACTCTTGCCGAAAATTAATAATCTGTCATAATCCAACCAGTTGGGTCACAACAATAGATTCATCAAGAGATTGGTCTTTCCGCAATTTGATTTTCCCACTATCAGACTTATTATGCTCTTTGGAAAGAACTCATCATTCGACCTCTTGGTCATCATGCCATTCCAAGACATGTCTTTGATATCCATTTTTTTTTAACTATGTTTTGAACTGTGTTTTTTCTCTTTTTTATTTGAATTCCTATTTTTAATTATATTATTTATAAAAACGTTTTTTATTTATAAATCACTTTCAATCCCGATCCTTTCATCATTTTAGATAACTCTAGTATCGGTACGACATCATC
This sequence comes from Pictodentalium vernedei, assembly GCA_031216915.1. Taxonomy (NCBI): domain Eukaryota; kingdom Metazoa; phylum Mollusca; class Scaphopoda; order Dentaliida; family Dentaliidae; genus Pictodentalium; species Pictodentalium vernedei. The sequence goes on from CM062294.1 coordinate 564,812,151, forward strand.
ATAGAAGTCTCACCAACTTTTGGGTTTGATTCTCGATTGTTTGGCAGGTTGAGGAGTTATCAATTTATTAATCAACGCTTTGGCACCTCTCTTGCCAGCTTCCGAAGCTATTCTACCGTTCTCTTTCGTCGCCGCTGTCTTACCCGCATCGATCGCCGTCTTCTTTCCAATTTTGAGAGCACTCGAGGCAATCAGTTTCGCGGCATCGCCAGTGAATTTACGAGTTAAAAATCGCACCATCGAATCCACGATGCTCGATCGACCGTAGACGTAAAATTCGTTTTTTTTTTATTATTTTGGAATATATATATTTTTTTTATTTACATTTTATTTTTTTTTTCTTTTCTCTTACTATTTTATTATTTCAAACGATTCATCAACTCTTTATAATCCTTCCTAATCAAGACCTTCTGCCTCAACAATTCGTCGCACTCGCTCACTATCTCGTTATCCACTCCAGTGTTACCGGCCTCTCTGCTGGCCATCAACAATGGCAATGTCTCTGACAAGGCATAGGGATCGCATGGAAGAAATATCGCATCGGTCATTCCCTTTCCAGTCGTCGATCTCACGAATCTCTCATTTGACTCCCATATAGGACTCACCACGTTCTTCCACTTGTAACCTCTCCTATCCTTTGGTCTCCTCCCTTTAAGATAGTTGTTCTTCTTCATTGCGTGAGTCTGAATCAGAATGTCTTCGTAATTTTGGTAATCCTCTTTAGTGTATTCTGAAGGTCTCTGTCGAGCGAGCAGAGTATGCAGTCCGTCGGTCATTTCGTACATGTTCGAACCGACGATCAAATAGCCGACTTCAAACGATACTTCCGTGTCACCCACGAAAGTTTTATCGCGATCACGACGGAATCCATACATCGGATCTTTCACGATTCCACTACTACTAACATCGTAGATCTGATGCTGCTAACAATGCTGCAAGCGTCGCTACTATCGACGCTACTTGAATCGGTTTCGATTCCCATCGGAGTAGCGTCGCTATAGACGCTACTCCGACGGGAATCGGTGTTGATTTCCATTGGAATGTAATCGGACAAAGTTCTCGTCGCAAAACTACCAGGGTGCGAAGCCGTCCTCTGAGAACCTTCTTTTATGGGTCTCAGTTCCTCTACGATCTCTTTCCTGGTTCGTTCCTGAACCTCGGTGACGGGTCTGAACAACTTGATCGTCTCTCGTCTCAACACCGTCTCTCCCAATCGCCTGGTCCTATCCTGCGCTTGAATATTCTCCTTACTCCGTATTAATTCGCGAACCTGCTCGTCCATTCGCTTCGAATCTCCGATGTGTAGAAACATTGTTTTATTTTATTTATTATTTTTTTTAATGAAAAACAGTTATTTTTTGTATTCTTATTTTTTTGAATGTTGTTTTATATATATATTTTTTTTAATTTTTTTAAACAATTTGTTTTATTATTGTTCATCTTTTAACTTATAATATATATACATTTTTTCAAGCCCATTCCCATTCTCATTCCAGCCAAGGATCGTCCCATCGAGTTAAATCATACACTCGAACGCGAGTTCTCAAACGGTCGAGTTTACCAGCACTCCATTTGCAAAACAAAAATAAAAAATTCACCCCGATCGAACCGTCGTCTTTTCCCATGGGAAATCCGCGTCCCGGTTCGCGTTTGTTTCCAGCGCAGTTACGAATTCACCTCGATCGAATCGTAGTCTTTTCCCGTGAAAATTCGCGTCCTGGATCGCGGTGTTTCACAAGTGAAACACTGTTTTTTCGAAATGTTTCCCACAGGAAAAATTCACCCCGATCGTGGAGTCCGTGTCACGTCTGCAAAAAAGTGAATTTTTGCGCGAGAGACACGGTGTCAAATTTATGAAAGGTGAATTTGTCAAATCGGTGAATTTTTAGACATCTTTTACAAATTCCTTGGAAAAGCGAGCTGGAAATGTTCGAAGTTTAAACATTTTCCGGAAAAACCAGGGGTTTTCCCAGAAAATTAAATCGTTTTTTATAAAAGAAACCCCAATATTTTCCCAGAAAATCAATTTTTTTGGAAAATATTGGATTTTTCCAAAAATAACTCAACTTTTCCAGCGCACCCTGGCTGAAGTGCGCTGGCTCTCTCCGTAATACCCCATTGAAGGAACAAGTGATATTTTGTCGATATAATATGAAATTTTTTCTATAAGTATAGACATGTAAATTTTCTTTTAGCTAAAATAAAGAAATAATTACAAGCTACTTCGTTCAAAACTTTTATATGTAGAAATTCCTAGTCTGGGTGTCAATAATGTGTATGGCGATATTTATAGTTACGGCTACGTCCACGATCAAAGTACTGCCCTAAATAATTACAAGTTCGTCTCCTACCTGAAAAAAAACCCTTTCGTACAAATTGTAAACAAAAACAAAAGTGGACCATAATTATAGAAAATTGGAAGCTTCTCGATCGAATACACATTATTCCAACAATAAAAAAGTTACTAAACAATCCACTTGGCAAAATACTGTCTGAACACCAACGTGCCCTTCAGCTTCAAGTTCGATTGTTTCGGCAGTAAAATTACCAATTCAGCAAAGTGCCATAATTACACCACCCCAGCAGCAGCAGTACCCTTATTGGCCTTAAAAATTCTAAATCATGAAGAAATGACACTGACAATGTCAACCAACAATGCGCAACAATTATTGTACGGGACATCATAAAATGTACAAAATATGAACATATACTTACCAGTTCTCAGAAAATCTTACAATGACACCACGAAGAAAATGTAAATTCCAGAGAGTTATTCCAAAATTGTCCGATTCCGAATGAAAAAGTTACTAAAACAATCCACATTTCACTGATTTCACGCACATTTAACATGAAATGTTAACTTTTTAGTTTCAGTGTAGTGACAAACCCGAGAAAGTCGTCGTCATCGATTTTGTGGTATAAGGGGCGCAACTCTGTTTGTCTCGTCCCATTTACTTTTTCTAGTGTTC